>JAVXUP010001741.1:0-20000 GCA_033070095.1 Escallonia herrerae | reverse complement strand
AGAAGGCAAGATCATTTTTGGAATCATACAGATACATATGTATATGTATATATATATATATATATATATATATATACATTGTGTGTGTATATATATATACACGCGCAATGTATATGTATATATACAATGTATATGTATATATGGCGTTGAAGGGAAAGATGAAGAAAAGTGGGGTGGGTCCCATTCATTTTAGTCCGAACTGATCTGGACTAATTTTATACCCCCCCCCCCCCCAGGTATTATTTTATCCCACTTAAGGGGATAAAACAAGTCCAAAGGATACCTAATCCGGGGACTAAGTGCGTGTCCAAACGCCGGATATGATTATTTTTATCCTATCCGGGGTATTATCCCGCGCGCCAAGCACAGCCTTAAGGTTCCCAAAGAAAAGAACTTGTCTATTTGTTAAAAAATAAAATATAAAAAAAAGAAGAAGAAGCTTATTTGTAAGGGTAAATTAAAGATTTGATCATTTATTTTACAAATATTTTAAGTAGGTCCCTAAGCTTCAATTTGCGGGTTGTTGGTCCTTAAATTTAGATTACGTGTCTTTCTTAGTTCTTTGACTAACAACGGTGTGAAAACCCGTCATGGTTCTAAAAATGCTGACTAGGCATAAGAGAGAGAGAGAGAGAGAGATTGGAGTTTGTTTGAGAAGCTTTAAAAATTTTAAACCAAACAAAAGCAACCAAATTGAAAATTTACCCTTTTTTAGTAAATTATTTTTTGCCACTTCAAAATTTTAAAAAATCTAAATTGTCATTGCACGTACATACATGCAGTGACAATTTAGATATCTCGAAGTCTAAAATTTTGTAGAGGCGTTAATAGTTTAGTCACAAAGATAATGGACCAAAGATACATGACCAAATGACCGGTCTTTTTGTCAAAATTAGTAACATGTCGATAAATTAGATAAAGACTCTCACTAGTCCTTTTGCTAAGGTGCTTGTAATTATATCGGCTCCATTAATGAGTTAAGTGGTAAGAAAGTGTGAAATTACAACGTTTTACACAGACCAATAATTCTTTCTCTTTGTTTCTTACACTTAAAGATGTTCATGGAATTATACATGCACGTTTTTGAACTTTTTGAGAAGAGAGAGAAGCTTCATCTTCTCTCTAACTTTTCAAGCAAACAAATGCCGACAACAACTACATCACGAAGATCGGCTCGCCCTAAGAGAAGCACCAAAGAATGTTTTTGCTGGTGATTTTGTGGGAAAAGTATTGGAAAAAACACATGGAATATTGAATTCTTCAAGTTCTAAAACCAGATGGAATAATGTTACAGTCTATTTGGCTACCTCCAAATTTTTGGGCGATGGAGACGTATGACCGGAGGTAATAATGGAATTTAGTGTAGATTTCGATGAAAAGAATCTCCTTCGAGAACAGTTCGTTCAATTAAAACAAACAATGGTGGCATTGGAACAAGAAAATGAAAATTTGCGTCAGGCATTAATGGAAGATCGTCCAGCGAGAAGCCCAAGATCTCGTGTCCAAGAACAGAATGCATTGATGGAGATAACTGTTGCAAACAGTTTTTAGGGGACTCCCACAAACACAGAAAATGAATGTGGGGCGCGTGAACCTACCAAAATTGGGAATTTGTAGTCTGCAGACGTGACAAAATCAATGGTAAGGTAAGGATACACGTGAAAAAAAAATGACGACACGTGTACTACTTAAAATGAGAAGTCTTTTTTTTTGTGTAATACCCTTTTAGTATTATAATGAAAGTGACTCAAGTGCTGACAAGTGTCCGTTTTGAGGACAAAAGGGTAAGTTACTCATTTTCCACTCACCACTATCTTCGGTAACCTAAAAACTCTCTCACTCCATCAAATTACGTAATTGCAATTTCCTGCATATCCATCTCTATTGAGAAGCTCCGACCTGCAGAAACTGCACAGGATTTTTTATTTTATTTTTTCACGATCTGTATTTATTTTTCATTTCAGTGGCTTTGCATGTGTCTTGCATTCCTTTATTTTTTCCGCCCCTTCTCATTTCAGCTATTTCCATTTCAGAAACCAATCTACAGAAACACGACAACGCCCAACTTCCAACTTTCATCCGCTCCAATTCTCAATTTAAAGGTATTTTTCTTTTCCAATTTGTATTCGTCTATCTACTTTACAGGTTTGATTTTCTGGATTGGTTGTTGGGTAGTCAGGTTGTGGCGACGGCGGTGGGTGGCTGTTGGCGGCAGTGATGTGGCCTGATTTTCGAGATAGGGCGGCGTTTGTTTTGAGGGATTGGTCACCGGCGGCAGTGATGTGGCCGGGTATGGTGGCGTTGCAGCGATGGGCGGTGGGTGGCTTTTGTCAGTGGTGAAATGGCCGGGCCGGCGTTTGTTTTGCTGGATTGGTTGCCTGCGGCAGTGATGTGGCCCAATTTTTTAGATTGGCCAGCATTAGTGGTGCGGGATTGGTTGCCGGCGGTAGTGATGCAGCCAGGTATGGTGGCGTTGCAGCGACGGGTGGTGGGTGGCTTTTGTCGGCGTAGGTAGTCGCCGGTTACAGTTAACCATTGAAAATTTTCCTGAATTCTTAGATAATAATAACTAACCCACTATCACAAACTTACAGTTATTTATCAGTTTCTTCATTTTGCCGATAACTCACATCTCCTCTTTCTCAAACCATCGTTCGGTAGAACTGATGAAAAGCCCTAATTTTGTATTAGGTGTTTATCTGACAAGATGAAGTCAGAATCAAATGGTAGTGCAATTGAATCAGTAAGTCTTGCTTTCATTCGTTTTTAATCTTCCATACCCACGAAAATTTCAACTTTGGTCATTAAGATTACTGATCTAGTACTGCACCCCTGTTTAGTTTCAAATAGCGTAACGACTGGAGATCCATCTGGGTTTGATAGCACCTGAAATTTACACCGTGCGAAGAAAGTCCATTGCTCAAACATGGCATTACTGCCGATCCCAATAATTTAGGTTGAAAGAGAGTTAATTCCGGTGCGGTAACGGTGGCGGGTCACTCTTTTGAAAGAGAGTTAATTCAGGGGCCCATTTGATGTTATATTTGAATTATATCTTTGAAGAATGATCTTTGGTTTATTCTTTGGATCGTTTGTTGGGACTACAAATCACCTGATGATCCGGATTTTGTTGAGTAATCAAAAAGATGAAAGACATTTGCAATTTTCAATTTTGCTCAAGCACACATGCTCTTCCTCTGAATAGTATAAAAGAAAGGGTGATGCTAATTTGTTGCATGAACTTCCAAAACATACATTTTAATATTATGATTGATGGATTTTGGAGCGCGTATGCTAAATGTGCCCCCTTACTCCTTCATGCTAATATAATTGACTATGTAATTAATCAGCAATTTAGAGATTCTTTGGTAATTCAGAAGCACATTGTTTTGCTTTTTCCTATTGATGCTTGAGCAAAAATTGTTAGGCTACCATATGTTTTTTAAGTTTAGGGCTAATTACACCTATGTCCCTGAGGTTTGGAGGTAATTACACGCGAGAACAATAGTTTGCAACAATTACACTTATGTCCATTGACCAAACGGAATACAAAAATACTTAACGGTTTTGACAAAAAGAGTTGATTGCCTTTGACTTTAAAATAAAATACCATCCATCCCTATCAAAACCCTAATTTTCAAATTAGGTTTATCTCTCCAAACTTTTTCTCCAGATCTGCTGCCCATTCCCTCACCCCACGCTGCCGGCAGCCCAAGCCCCCTTCCTCGTCCTACACCCCGGCAGCCCAGCCCCCGTCCCTTGACCCATGTCGTCGGTAACCCAAGCCCCACCCTGCTGCCACAGCAACAGATCACCCCACTGAGCAAGCCGCAGCATCGGGAGCCCCCTCTCACCTCCGTCGTCACCCTCAACTGCATCGAGGACACCACCTTGAATGTCCTCCTCCGCTCTATCGCCTTTGTCGTCGGTCCACCGGATCTTCCGAGAATCTAACGGATCCGGCTCCTCGTCGATCTCCACCGACAGATTAGTTGTGGTTGTTGAACGACTTCATGTGGTTGTCGAACGACGGCGTCTAGAGCTGGCCTCCGGGGAGACCCGACAGAGTGTTTTGTGACGCATGATTGAGCTCAATCATGGTGCATTGATTCTCCGGTCATCGACGGTGGGTAGGCCCATCTCTCGTGTGAAAACTCGATCGTCGTCGTTAGCCATTGATTTAGGCGGCGAGTTGGATTTGTTGGATCACCGATTGAGGTGGAGAAGGGGAAGTGGGATGAGGGAAGAAGATAGGAGAAAATGGCTATAGGCGGGGAAGGGAACTGCTAGCGATGAAGTAATGGCATTTAAAAATCCCTAATTTAAACAAACGAAACCCTAATTTGAACAAACGAAACCCTAATTTGAAAAATTAAGGCTTTAAAACCCTTAATTTGCAAATTAGGGTTTCAACAAAATCCTAATTTGCAAATTAGGGTTTCAAAACCTTAATTTGCAGATTGAAATCTTAATTTAATATTTTTTAAAAAAATATTCAGTATATACAATACAAGGGGCAGTATCATCATTTTAAAAATACGTATTAATGACATCATAAAAAAAAGGTACACTTTTTGAACGGAATCCTGACGGATGGACACAGGTGATACATTTGAAATACTTTTGGTCACAGAATGTTACATTTTGAAACTTTGTGTCCTTAACTGTAATTACCCCCTAACCTCAGGGACATAAGTGTAATTAGCCCTTAAGTTTAAGTTGTCTGAGATGCGCTAAAATGCGGATCATGCTTAACAATGGGTTTGACAGCCCAATAATCAATTAGGCACCCAGCAGAATATAAAATCTTTTTTTATACTTGATAAAATTGTTCTTGAACTAAATTAGTTATTGGTCGTGATCCAAAAAGGTTATGTTAGGAGCGCAACAATAAATGAATCGCACTCTCATCGCGTGTGCACGACAGCTGTTAATAGTAATACAGAATCTCTTTGGAACACAAGAAGGAGGGAATCCGTGAAAATTTTCCACCCTTGCCCTCCGTCAATAAAATAGGGATTATTGCACAGGAGAAGCCAAGGTCTGAGAAATATCAACAGAAGCCACCATACGCCTCTGTAATGATACCAAATTAGGAATATATGATAGAAAATTCCCTGGAACACATAGTTCCATAGAGCATTAATGGTCAGCCTAGTGTGGAGTATATTGTGGAAGATGTGGAAAATGAAGTAAAGGCTTGGCATAACACAGTGATTGCCTATGTCATGGGAGCAAGACCTCCATTACATGTGATGAGGGTTTTTGTCGATTGAAAATAGAAGCAATACAACAATTTCTCGTTGACCTTTTTCAAAAACGGAGTGTATCTGGTACCTTTTGATTCTATTAATGCATTGTTTATGCCAGATGCAACCACAAAATCAATTTTATGCAATTGCTACAATTGATTCAAAAGTGTTGGTTCTTTTCGGCTCTTGATAAGGACTTCTTCAAAGTGTTTGGAAGATTGGAAATTGCCATTGTAAAAAGTGCACTCAAATATAAATTGAAGGCATCTAACTTCTAATAAGAAGGATTAGTCTTCCAAAAGTGGAAGAATTCTCCTTGAAAAAAAAAGAAGAAAGGATTTGATTGATAATTATTGATTTCATTACAACGAGTTATCGAGGCACATGCAATGCGTGTGCAAATATGAAGTTCGTAATACGATATTTTTATAACATCAAACTTAACCCTTAGAATATAATTTGTCTATATTTTAATGAATTTTAAATTGTAAAGAGCAAAAATATAGTTATTAAAGTTTGTTAAAGTGTGAAAATCAAACATGACATTAAAGTAGTTATATACTATTTAAGTTTTTGTTTTTTGTAATTTCTCAACAATTCTCTTGTTATGCCAAGCGTCATCATACTAAGTTGGTAGTTATGTAACACCAAAAAGATGATACACCAAATCAAGTTTCGGCTTAGTAAATAGTATAGATAAGTCTTGCATCTAATAATTATACTACACACTAAATCTAGAAAATAACTACCACATAGAAAGAAACCACCAAATAAAAAATAACTACAACCACCTAGAAAATAACTAACTACCTTATCCCTTATCAACAGGGACACATTTAACATTAGAAAATAACTTTCAATCTGAAACTTGAATCCATCATCATCTCCTTTTGCAAACAATAATCTAATCATTAGAGCCATTGAGCCATTTAATGACAATTACTTGAGGACAAGTCATTAACTTTTAGTGGCTATCGAAAGTGGCTTTCGGTAGTGTCTAAGCCAAATGACCTATCGATTGAGAATATATTTTTTTGGTGTCAACACGCATATAACCAAATTTTGGAAAAAGGTCCATGGTTCTTCGATAACAAACTAGTTATTGTAAGACCTGAGAATGTCTCTATGTCTGTTGAAAAAGAAGGACTGAATGTTGGTACCAATATAGATTGAATTTCCATTTTTACCCTTACAATTTTGTTTAAATACGATGATAAGTCGGATTGTAAGCTCAATTGGGAAGGCATTTTTACATGGATCATGTGACTGCTTTTAAAGAAATAGTGAATTATGCAAGAGTCTATGTAGAGGTCAACTGTGAAAATGTGTTACCTGAGATAATTCCAAAAAAGGGGCCAAGTGACAATATTATATACCAAAGGGTGGAATGAATAGCTACCAATTAAATGTTCCCTATGCAAAGTATTTGGACATCAAAAGGAAAAAGGTTTGAAGAAGTCTCATACACAGCAAAAGTCGGTGAAAAATGATGTAGCTCAAAAAGAGGAGGGGTTTCTAGACCTATTGAACACACAACTGAATCAAGATACTGGAAAATGGCCTAAGGAAGAAGTAGAGGCCTTTGATAGCTGACAACATATGACTATGAGAAAGTCTCCAAAAAGTTGTGAATGAAAATCACAGCCAGAGAAAGTGGAGAAGGAAAATAGCTTTATGGCTTTGGAGAATGTGGAAAATATTGAGGGAAATGTGATCATCATCTCAAGAGAAAAAGAAAGAGTAATTGATGATACACAAAGGAAAACTAGGAGTAAAGGTGATACAAGTAGAGAAAAAACTCCTAATTTGAGATGATTGTGATCTCAAGTTGGAATGAAATATAAGGGGTTTCAATTACCCCAAAAGGCAATTTGAAGTCAAAAAGATGTTAAAAATCATGCCGTTGGAATGTTTGGACTTCTAGAAACTAGAGTTAGAGTAGAGAACAATGGTAGTATTACCAAAAGATGGAATAATGATCGGAGTTTTGTCAATAATGTGAATAATAAAGGTGTTTCAAGAATATGGATGAGATGTAATAATAAACAGATGCATGTGAACTTTGCTAATGCATCTTTATAACACATCACTGTGTAGTTAACCATGTTAGCCTTGATCAAGAGTTCTTCCTGACTTTTGTATATGAGAATAACAATGGAGAAAAAAGATGAGGATTATGGCAAAATTTATGCAATGAGACAAGTAATATCGGTCGAAGACAGTACTATTCTGAACTTCGGGAGCCGTTTAAAATAATCATCCATGACCCAAAAAATAAAAGAGCGATAATTTTGAGCAATGCTCCGGAATTAATGGCGTATGGAAGCTTAAAAGAATTTTGGGATAAAAAAATATAATTTTCAAAACTTTTAGGGTCATTTTGTAACTATGAAATTTTTTTAGGGGCATAAGTATAAATTAATTTTTTGCTGATGAAAAATAATAGAATGAGTAATAGCATAGCTTTAGTGATGTCTAATTAAATTAAGTATATCTTAAATGTTATTGCATAAAGTTTGGGGGGTGTTTTGCAATTATGAACATTCTCGGGACTAAATTGCAATTTTGAAAAGTATGCACTTGGGGCAGGAAAATAAAAAAAAGAAAAATTTGACAAAAGAAAAGAAAATGGCAAAAGAAGAAGCAAAAACAGGAAATGAAAAATATAGCTTTGAGAAGAGGGAGAATTTCGGGGAGAAATCAGAAAAAGAGACAGAGATTTAGAAGGAAATCTCAAAGAAATCTTCTCCTCTTATTCCTAGTGTGTGTTTTAGAGTTTGTGTGCATGTGTTGCGTAGCAAGTGAGGGTCTGTATTTCAGTGATGTGTGTGTGGGTTTTAAGAAAAACTATGTGCGAGATGGGTGCGAGAGTGTGGGTTTAAGAAAAATTAGTAGGAATGTGTGTTTTAGTGTGTAATCACAGGGTTGTGTGTGTTTTACTGTGTGGGCAATGTATGCATGAAAACAATGTCTGTTCTTCTGTGTGTTTATATTTCGGGTTAGGTGGTGGGGGTGTGATTTTGTGTTTAATTGTTAGTGTGTGTTGGTTAATCTTTGTTCCCAACCTATTCTGGTCGCACCCAAAAGGCCCATTGGGGTCCTATTTTGCACAACACGTCCGCACAAGCAATAGTCAATATTCAACGCTTCCAACCGGTCAAACACATGCATGCTCAAGTCACGTGCACTTCTCACTTTTTCTACGCGACTTCGTCACTAAGAAACTCATTCTTGCGCGACGCCTCATCACGCTTCGACCGTCGCCCATCGGTGCACCATGGCACTTGCCCAAGGAAGTCGGCCTCGGCCTCCCCCTGGGGGTCGGCCTCGGCCTTCCCCCAAAGGTTGGCCTTTGGCCTCCATACTTAACACATTCACTTCTCTTCAAGGGACCATACATAGTCCGCGGCCCTCGTCGTCCATCGCCCGGACGTCACTCTGCGACCCCGTCGTCCCAACGTCACTCCGCGACCCCGTCGCCCGAACCTCATCTTCGCAACCCCCATCGCTCGTCGTCCGGAAGTAGCCCACGTGCCATCTCCGCGACCCCCGTCGTGGGCTCCCGCGGGCCAACCCTATGACCCCTCACGCCTATGCCAGCGAGCCGTCTCCGCAACCCCTGTCCCTGGTGCCCGCGCGCCAACTCCGCGACCCCTATCAACGGCGCCCGCGCGCCAACTCCGCGATGCTCGTCGTCCCTCGCCCTGGAACCATCTCAGCGACCCCCATTGCCAGCGTCCAGGCACCGCACTCCAACACTCCACTGTGCCATGTGCCACGCCAATGATACAGTCGCGCCCCTTGGCTCTTTGTCATACTACAATGCCTTCGGCACCATACACACTCCACCGCGCCCATGCGCCGTGCCGCTGATACAGCCGTGTCCTGAGGCTCTCTGTCACAATGTCGTTCCCCCAGGCACCATAAACACTATGTGGCGCCCATGCCCCACACTACTGATATAGTCGTGCCCCCAAGCTCTCTTTCACAATGTCGTGCCCCAGGGCACCATACACACTTCACCGCGCTCGTGGGCCATCTCTATGACATGTGCCCTGGCACTAGCTATTGTGCCGCAATAGTCGTCGCTGCGCCCATGCTCCACAATCATGTTACATGCCCTCGGACACCACTCTCATTCACCACACCATGCACCCCCGCCATGGATGTGGAACATGCTTCGACCCACTCTCTAGAGTGTGCAGCATCTCGCGGGGATAGGTGACTTCTCCGAGACACTATCTCCGCTAGGGAACTTTTCAACTCCCCTTTTGCTAGGTAGACGACTCCTCCAGGATGCTACCTTGACACGATCCGAGTGCTTCTGCATAAGGACTCACCCGCAGGGATAGGCGACTCCTTCGGGACACCATCTCTGCTAGGGAGCTTTTCAACTCCCCTTCTGCCAAGTAGATGGCTCCTCTGGGATGCTACATAGGCCCGTTAGGTAGACGGCTCCTCCGGGATGCTACATCAACGCACTCCGAGTGCTCCGTCACCAGGACTCACCAGCAGGATAGGCTCGCTCTCTAAGACACTATTTCCGCTATAGAGCTTTTCAACTCCCCTTCTGCCAGGTAGACGGCTCCTCCGGGATGCTATCTGGCCTGTCTGGTAGACGGCTCCTTCAGGATGCTACCTTGAAGCATTCTGAGTGCTCTGACACAAGGACTCACCTGCAGGATAGGCGACTCTTCCGGGACACTATCTTCGCCAGGGTGCCTGCGTGACTGGGGGCTCACGTCGGCATCCCTAGGTACTATGATCCCCGGGTCACTCAGAGATGGGAGCAGGTCTTCGAAGGGCATCATGCCTAGTCCACCTAGCAGCTGGGCATCGAGTCTTCTCCACTGTTGCCAGGCGTGTGAGACTCTGCAAGGGCTTGGATTGGTGGTTAGATCAAGGGGTTCTCTGGCCACACCAACGCTCTGGGAGACAATCTTTCTAGATAGACAGAGCGACGCTGTGAGGAGTAGGGCGGGTGAATATGTGATCTGACAGTCTGTGGAGCATCGGCACCCGTGGACCCCTCGGTGACGTGTCACTCTCGGGGAGCGCCACGTGTTAGTTAATGGCATCATCATCTCAATATCTATAAATAGAGGTCTTGAGAATTCATTTGGGATTGTTTGGAACATTTTTAGACTTTTCACTTTCTCACTCTAGAATCCTAGAGAGAGAAACATACAGGACCCTGACTCTGGACCTAAGCATTGGACTGTAATTGTCGTCGTGTATTCACCCCCGCCATCGCCCTCGCAGCACTGCCACCCTCAGACTCTGTCTGGGAAGCCCTTGGTCTCTGCCCTTACTCTACCCTTACTGTGTCCCACATCAGCGCACTTGGCATCTGACTCGAACTGCATTCCTTATGGCACCTCCACGTCGACTGCGAACCTACTTTTGATGGCATCATTTTTGGCGACTCCGGTGGAGAGGTGAGCATCGTAATGCAGGTCGTTCCTTGTCTGACACACCCAAGCAACCATGTCTCAGCAACACAAGACTACAAGGACTACCAGCCAAAGTCTCAACCCAGCCATCCAAGAGGAACATCACCTCGATGACCAAGAAGAGAGTTGCCACAACCAACTCCAGCCTCTCCTCGGGATGGATGCACCTATTGTGGCCATGATCGTTGATGCCACAATCCAACACCTTACTCCTACCATCGCTGAACTCCAAGACTCACAATCATCTCTCATGGCTGTGATATTAGAATTGTAAAAATCAATCCAAGTCTTGGCTTCACAATAGCTGACTTCTTAAGGCCCCAGAGCTCCGCACCCTGTGACCGCTGCTCACCCTGTGTCATCCCAAGTTTTGAGTTTGGCCCATCTTGCTCATATCCAGCCTTCAGAGCCTAGGCTAGTTCTGGACACTGCCCAGGTCCCAGTGTCGCGACCACCGCTGCCTTGGTCCTCCGGGCCCTCGACAGTAGGACTTGCGGCACCTCGACCCCCAACGCCACGTCTTACACTTGCTCGAAGTACTTCGGGGATTCACGACTCAATCGAGATGGAGCCTGACCCGAACATAACCAACCGAAACCTAAACACAAGTCATTCCCCTTGTTTACTCCAGTCGACCATTTCTGACGATCGGCCTCCAGCCGCTGACACTACCAATATGCAAACCATATCCCAACAAGTTTCTCCCCACCACCAACCCCTCTCTACCATCGTCATCCCTCGATGCCTCAGGTTGCATCGTCTGAGGGCTCTAGTACCCGGATCATCCCGACAGGGCACAAACCCTCACATGCTTCGTACGTCACCAAGCATGACCTTGATGCCCTCCTTCGCCATCTCAAGAAGTCATCCTTACCATACTCTCCCTCTAAGCTGTCAGGCCATGCTACCTACTCTGCTAGCCTCGCTACCAAGCCTTACCATGTCAAGTACAAACAACCATCCTTCACCTTGTTCAACGGCAAAGAGGGCAACACCCACGAGCACCTCACCAGTTTGGCTAGCTCCCTAGAGCACTACGGGAGGACGACACTTTGAAGTTTCAGGAATTTCATAAGTCCTTGACTGGTCTTGCCTACTCCTGGTATCATCAGATTCCTGACAATACTATCCACTCCTGGTCTGACATGGTCCAGCTCTTCCCTGATAAGTTTCACTATGAGACAGAACGTGTGACCATCGTTGACATTGCAAATCCACCAGAACCCCGGGGAAGACCTCAACACCTATGTTAGGCGATTTCATCACAAGTGCTTGGAGTGCACTGACTTCAACAAGGATGAAACCCTTGTACCCATTTGCATCAAGAACATGAAAGACACCTATAGGGTCTACCTTGAAAACCTCCAGCTTCGGTCTTGGGGACATCTCAAGGAAGCTGCATGACGCACATATGACTCAGTCAGTCCGTCAATGACCCCAAAGCCCCAAACTCATATTACCCTGGCCGCGACGACGGAAGCAGCCAGTAACGACGACAACAACTGTAAGCGTCAGTTCCAAGGAAGGGATGGGTGCCCTAACAAGAGAGGACAGCCGGTGCCTGTCCCGGAATACCCATGTGACTTAAAGACTGTTAGAACTCCCCTCGAGACATGGATCAACGACAATGCCATAACCCTGCCCAATGCTGACAATGAACCTACCCCGGAAGACTTAGCCCATCCTAACTACTACCCCTATCATCGGAAGGTCGGTCATGACCTCAAGTGGTGTAGGGGCCTCAAGTTCGCCGTCGCTAACAAAATTGCATCTGGCGAGCTCAAACTCTAATCCGGGACAAGTGAATCAACCGCCCAAGCCTTAGCCTGCCTAGTGCGTTTTTCACACTTGTAATTTTTTCCTTCATTTTACAAGTTTCCATGTACTCAACTCCCATGTACCAAGGCATGTTGCCTATCTTTGTTATCAATGAAGTTACATTTTCTAGACTTAGAAAATTTTCAAGCTACATTTCTCTTGCCCAAGTATATTAACACCACCCTTGATACCATCATCCACTATCTTGGGGCCTTCACCCCTTCCCAACCCCTTCGGCCTCATATTGCAATGACTTGGTATGTGGTGTGCCACTACGATCGCATCATCATCCCTCATTCACTTTTTTTTGACACTTCAAAAAAATTTCGCAGCTGATCATCGTTGATCACCCTCAGCGGTCTCCCTCGGCACCCTTGTCTGAGCTCAACACTTCGAAAAATTTTCAACAAAATTTTTCACGCCCCTTCTCCATATGCTCTTCCAACACTCGGGAAAACTTCTCAACACTTAAAAAATTTTCAAAATTTTCTCTTCCCCTTCGCTCTCATCCCTCTCACCCTGCCTGCTCACGGTCAGGTCACCACCCTCTCACCCCTCGTTCTACACTTAGACAAAATTTCATATTTTTTTCATCTCTCCCCCAACCCACCCTCCTCATTCTCTCTCTTTCATGCTCTTCATGTACATTGTGAAAAATTTCTTGGGGGTTCCCTCCTAAAGGTAGCCAAAAAACCAAAAAGAAAATCAATCAAATTCTAATTCTAATTCTAATTCAAAAGAAACTTCATTTGGGCAGAACCCACCCCCGAGAATGCCCCGACCCATGCCCCCACCCGACATCCTCTTTCTCTCTCTGTCCATACCCAGATTCCTGACCCACCTGGACCCGACCCGCGTCCCTCCCCCAAACCCTAACCCTAATTTTTCCTCCATCTATTTCTCTTCTCCTTGCACAGCCGTTGCCCCCTTACGGCGCCGCACCTCGGCCTCGGCCAGCAGCCCCCCTCCCCTCACCCCCACCCCCACCCTCACCTCTCTCCTCTCTTCTCCCCAGCCCTTGACCTCGTTGCCGCCGCCGCCCCCTTATTCCCTTCCTTTCCCCTTCCTCTCTTCCCTGTCCCTAACCTCTACCTCCACCCTTCTTCCCCCTCCCCCCTCAACCTCGGTGCCCTCCCCCATCCCTCTCTTCCCCCCCCCCCCCGCACAAGCTACCCACAACCCCGGGGCACCCTCCGCCTTGCGCCGCCACACGGCTGCCTTCCCCCTTCCCCTTCATCTTCTTTCCCCTGCCCATCTCCCATTCTTCACCAGCTCGGCCTCGGCCTTCCCCTCCACCTACCCCTTGGCCTCGACCCTCCCCTCTACCTACCCCTCCCCTCAGCGGCCCCTATGCCTCGCGCCGCTGCCGCCTTTCCCCCTTTGTTTTTTTTTTCTTTCTTCTTTCTTCGTCATCTATTTCCCCTTTCTTTCACCACCCTTGGCCTCCCCCAAACCAAAGCCACCACCTTCGACCTTCCCACCTTCACATCATGGCTGATAACCAAGGCCAACACTTCAAAGAAAAAAATTTGCAATATTGACCGCCTTGCATTGCCCGCACCCTTGTGCCTGTCGTGGACTGCCCACGATCATGACCCCCGATCGCGCACATCGCGCCCCTACCCTTTTGATACTTTTCTACAATTAGAACTTTTTATGCAAATTTGATCACACCCCATGTGACGACATCCTCCGACATCAACGTCCTTGGTAGGTGGTGCGCGATGCAGCTCGAACCATCTCCGCGACCTTTGTCGCAATTGCCGGGGTGCCGTCTCTGCGACCCCCGTCAACCGCGCTCGTGCGCAGTCTCATCGACCCCTATCGTCTGTGTGCCACTTCACGACACCAATCTCTCGTCGCCCTGGCACCGACTCCGTGACCCCCATCACCGTCGCCCGGGCGATGTCTCCACAACCCCCGTCGCCCGCACCCGCGCGCTGTCTCTGATACCCCCGTCGCCTGCACCCAGGCATTGACACTTCGGTGCCACTCGCCAGCGCCCCTACGCCTTATCATCGTGCCCTTGTGTTGACTCTTAACCACACTCAGGCTTCAATAGGTGGTGCGCAGGGTGGCTAGAGCCACCTACTCTTTATCCTGATAAGGAAGTGACGACGTCAACAACTCTCGAGCCAACAAACGCCTAAAATTCTTCTAAGTGTGAACTTGCGAATATGCATGTTCCTAACCATTCTGGTCAAACCCAAAAGGCCCACTGGGGTCCCATTTTTCATGACACGTCCGCACAAGCTACAGTTAATATTCAACGCTTCCAACTGGTCAAACTCATGCACGCTCAAGTCACGTGCACTTCTCACTTTTTCTAGGCGACTTTGTCACTAAGAAATTCATTCTTACGGGACACCTCATCTAGCTTCGACCATCGCACTTCGCACGTCGCCCATCAGCGCACCATGGCACTTACCCAAGGAAGTTGGCCTTGGCCTTCCCCTTGGGGTCGGCCTCAGCCTTGGCCTTCCCCTTGGGGTCGGACTCGGCCTCCCTTTGGGGTTCGCTTTGGCCTCCCCTAAGGGTTGGCCTTGGGCTTCCCCCAAGGGTTGGCCTTTGGCCTCCATACTTAACACCTTCATTTCTCTTCAAGGGACCATACATCATCGGCGGCCCTAGTCGTCCGTCGCCCAGACGTCATCTCCGGGATCCCCGTCGCCCGTTGTCAGAACATCGCCCGCTCCCACATGCCATCTCCGTGACCCCTGTCGCCAGCACCGGCGTGCCAACCCAGCGACCTCCATTGTCCGCACCAGCGTGCCATCTCCACGAAGCCTGTCGCCGGTGCCCTCACGCCAACTCCTTGATGCTCGTCGTCTGTCGCCCAGGCACCGTATCCATGATCCCCGTTGCCGACGTCCGGGTGCCACACTCCAACACTCCACCGTGCTCATGCGCCATGCCATTGATACAGTTGTGCCCCCTAGCTCCCTATCACACTACAGTGCCCTCAGCATCATACACACTCCGTCACGCCCATGAATCACGATACAGTCGTGCCCCGAGGCTCTCTGTCACAATGTCGTGCCCCCGGGCACCATAAACATTATGTCCCGCCCATGCGCCACCCTGTTGATACAACTATGCCCCCGAGCACCATACACACTTCACCACGCCCGTACGCTATCTCCACGACATAAGCCCAGGCACCAGTTATTGTCTCGCGATGGTCGCTGTCGTGCCCATGCACCACAATCATGTTACATGCCCTTGGGCACCACTCTCATTCACCACACCATGCAACCCCGCCATGGACGTGGAACATGCTTCAACCCACTATCCGGAGTGTGTAGCATTCCGCGGAGATAGGTGACTCCTCCGGGACACTATCTCCGCCAGGGAGTTTTTCAACTCCCCTTCCGCCAGGTAGACAGCTCCTCCGGGATGCTACCTCTGCCAGTCGGGTAGACGGCTCCTCTGGATGTTACCATGACGCACTCCGAGAGCTCCGGTACAAGGACTCACCCACGGGAATTGGCGACTCCTCAGGGACACTATTTCTGCCAGGAAGCTTTTCAAATCCCCTTCCGTCAGGTAGACGGCTCCTCCGAGATTCTACCTCAATGCGCTCTAGTGCTCCGGCACAAGGACTCACCCGTGGGATGGGCTCACTCTCTAAGACACTATCTCTGCCAGGGAGCTTTTCAACTCCCCTTCTGCCAGGTAGACAGCTCCTCCAGGATGATACATGGCCCGTCGGGTAGACGGCTCCTTCAGAATGCTACATTGACGCGCTCTGAGTGCTCCGGCACAAGGATTCACCCGCAGGATAGGTGACTCCTCTGGGACACTATCTTCGCCAGGGTGCCTGCGTGACTGGCCTACGCGCTCCGGCACTGGGGGCTCGCCTCGGCATCCGTAAGGACTATGACCCCCGGGTCACTCTAAGACGGGAACAGGTCTCCAGAGGGCATTGCTCCTAGTCCACCTGGCAGCTAGGCGTCGGGTCTTCCCCACCGCTGCCAGGCCTGTGGGACTCTACAAGGGCTTGAATTTGTGGCTAGATCAAGGGGTTCTCTGGCCACATCGACGCTGTGGGAGCCAGTCTTTCCAGATAGATAGAGTGATGCTGTGAGGAGCAGGCTAGGTGAATATGCGATCTGACAGTCCGTGGAGCACCGACACTCGTGGACCCCTCGGTGACGTGTCACTCCCGGGGAGCGTCATGTGTCGATTAATGACATCATCATCTCAATCTCTATAAATAGAGGTCTTGAGATTCATTTGGGACAGTTTGGAACATTTTTAGACTTTTCACTTTCTCACTCTAGAATCCTAGAGAGAAACATACAGGACCCTGACTCTGGACCTAAGCATCGGACTGTGACTGCCGTCCTGTATTCACCCTACACCATTGCCCTCACAGCACTGCCACCCTCAGGCTCTATCTGGGAAGTCGTTGGTCTATGCCCTTGTTGTGTCCCACATCAGCGCACTGGGCATCTGACTCAGACTGCATTCCTTGTGGCACCTCCACATCGACTACGAACCCACTTTCTTTGGCATCAATCCTATGTAGGTGTTTTCTAGTGTGTTGGTGATAATTTAGTGGGGTGTGTGTGTGTGTGTGTGTGTGTGAGTGTAAGGATTAAGGAGCGATGTTCTTCGACAGTGAAGGAGAGAAACGTAGGAGACAAGTTTGTGTAAATAAGGTGAACTAGTGTGTGTTGAAATCTGAATAGTAACTGAAATTGTAGCTAGGGACAGAAAATTAAATTAGGTAGTTTTTAAATCCAAATTGTTATAAATAGCAAAGATTGAAATATGATAAAGTACATAATAGTGACCCCCATTATTTTCCCAAGATGTACGTTGTGGAATTTTTTTAGAATTTTTTGAAGTCCTCAAAGGATGCTAAATTAGGGTATCGATTAGAAGTAATTCTCGATTTAATTAGCATACCAAACCAAGTTATTTTAATCTGAAAATTTTAAAAAAAATCTTTTTTGTTGATATGTTTCATTACCTAAAATTTCGTAGCATTTCGAAGTCAAAAGCTATTTTTAGCTAAACCGACTTATAAGCGCTCGGTTTGGACACTGGTTTGGAATTTTCGAGCGAAACATTTTTAAAAATATTTTTTAGCCCAAGAATGACCCAGGATGCTTAAAATAGTATTTTAAGATATTTGGGAGTTTTTCGGTGCTGAAAACCCTTAAGAGGTATTTTGGTAATTTGTCACCCTATGGGGGTATTTTGGTAATTTGTCACCCCGATGGGTATTTTGATAATTTTACTCATAAAATGTATTTTTGAGTAAATTTACATGCAGTAAGATTGTTTGAGTTATTTTAGTTACGGGAATGTTGTTTTGGCGATTTAAGGGTGTGAGGGGTATTTTTGATAATTTTACACCCCAGTGGCATTTTAGTAATTTTACATACCCGATGAGGGGGGTTCATTTTGGGAATATGCGTATGTCCGTATTGAGTTATAATATCGTAATGTAGACTATATTCTGATGATTTGATTATGTTATTTAGGTTAAAGCTAAAGAGTTTCCAGTTATGATAATTTGGCTGCAGATCCAGGTAAGGGTTTCTATCTAAACCCCGGGTAAGGATTCTTATCCGAACTCTAACTTCGATAACTGATGCTTTAGATTTACTTATAGCTATTGTCAAACACTGAGATATGTATTTGATAACCCATTAGGTTTTGCTTGGCAATAACATTCTGATATCAAATGCATATCTCAATGTTTGACAATAGCTATAAACAAATCGAAAACATACCTACGAACGTCAGTTATCAAAGTTAGGGCTTGGATAAGAATCCTTACCCGAGGTTCATATAGAAACCTTTTACCTGGATCTGCAGCCAAATTATCCTAATCGAAAACTCTTCAGCATTAACCTAAATGACTAATCAAATCATCGGAATACAGCCTACACTAAGATATTATAACTCAATACGAATGTACACATATTTCCAAAATGAACCTTCTCCACCAGCTATGTAAAGTTACCAAAATACCCCTAGAGTGTAAAATTACCAAAAATACCCCTTGCACCCTTAAATCACCAAAATAACGTTCTAGTAAGTAAAATAACTCAAACAACCTTGTTGTATGTGGATTTACTCAAAAATACCTTTTATAAGTAAAATTACCAAAATACCCTCCTCGGGATGGCAAATCACCAAAATACTCTCTTGGAGTTTCTGGCGCAGAAAAAATCCCAAAACATTTTAAAACACTATTTTAAGCATCCTGAGGTCATTCTTGAGCTAAAACTTATTTTTAGAAAAAAAATTATCAAAAATTTCGAACCGGTGTCCGGACCAAACGCTCAAAAGCCGTTCAGCTAAAAATAGTTGTTGACTTCAGAATGGCATTAAATTTTAGGTAATGAAACATATCAATAAAATAAGATTTTTCTAAAATTTTCAGGTTAAAATAACTTGATTTTGTATGCTAATTAAATCAGGAATTTCTTCCAATCGATACCCTAATTTAGCATCCTTCGCGGACTTCAAAAAATCCACCCTAATTTTACATCCTTCACGGACTTCAAAAAATCCTGAAACATTCCACATCATACGTCTCGTGAAAATAATGGGGATCATTATTTTGCAACAACACACACTAGTTCACCTTATTTACACACTTGTCTCCTACGTTTCTCTCCTTCATTGCTGAAGCACGTGGCTCCTCAATTCTCTCTCTCTCTCTCTCTCACACACATTAAATTATCACCAACACACTAGAAAACACCTACATAGGATTAACTAACACATACTAACACAATTAAACACACAATCACTCCCCCACCACGTGCCCGACATATAAACATACGCTAGAACACACACTGTTTTCATGCACACCTTGCACACACTGCTTAGACAGTAAAAAAACACACACAACCCTGTGATTACACACTATAACACACATTTCTACTAATTTTCCTTAAACCCACACTCGTACACACCGTTTTTTTTAAAACCCACACACACATCACTGAAATATACACCCACACTTGTTACGGAACACACACACACAAACTCAAAAACATACACCAGGAAGAAGTGGAGAAGATTACTTTGAGATTTCCTTCTCTCTCTCTCTCGATTTCTTCCCGAAATTTCCCATCTTCCCGAAGCTCTGTTTTTGGTTTCCTGTTTGTACTTCATCTTCTGCCTTTTTCTTTCTTTTGTCGAATTTTCCTTATTTCTATTTTTGTCTCCCCAAATTTCTTTTCTTTTCAATCACACCATTGTTTATAATTTAATATGATTAGTCATCAGAATTTTAAGTAGGAGGTGGTCTCTTCTTAAGACTAGTATCTCTAAAATTTGACACCCAAGTGCATACTTTTAAAAATTGTAATTTAGTCCCCAAAATTTTCATAATTACAAAACAACCCCCAAACTTTATGTAATTATATTTAAAAAAATTTCATCAGAAAAAACATAATTTACAATTATGCCCCTAAAATTTTTCTTAATTACAAAATGACCCCAAAAG
>JAVXUP010001740.1:0-197941 GCA_033070095.1 Escallonia herrerae | reverse complement strand
CAGAAATCTCTAGTCAAAGGAAATAACACAATAGATGGCTTTCCTTATAAAGTATGAAATGTAAGATTGATCAAGTGACATACTCTCTTCCATGCATATAGTAAAATTAAATACTAAATCACTGGAAATATAAACAAAAAAATTTGGTTAGTAAAAAGTATAGGGGACAACTGAGTCAACTTTACCTGTTCAGGAGTCTTTTGATGTCTGTCTGCTATCTCTGCAACAACAGACAATTTTAGCATTGGCCCATGTACCGATCTTGATCTTCTAAAAGCAATACGAGGAGTTCCAGGTTCATCTTCCCCACCTGATCCGCTTTCAGATGGTCCAGGATTAGAAATTGGAACTCCTAATGGTGTGTGGGCAGAAACATGGATGCCTCTCGATTGACAGAACTTAACAAGCTCATCTTGCCGCCAAAAAGGATGCAGCTCCATCTAACAAAAGCAACAGTCATGCAGGATAAAACATTGTCAAATAAAACCAACTTAAGTGACAAATGATATAAACAACAAATAATGGCAGGGTAGTGATGGAGATGCAAAATGACATAGTCCAACTAGCCATTGCAAGCTTTTAAACCTCATTAAAACTAATGTTATAACATATATGGTCCAAGTTTTTATCATATTGTCTCTCCAACCTATCCGTAGTCAAGGGAAAAATCGTGAAGTTATGGTACTTTAAAAAAGGACCTACGTTCATTTTCAGTACAGACAACATACAACGCCTATAGGAGCATCTTTATCCAACATAATGATACTGATTTTAACATCATGGCTGCTTGTCTTTCGTCAGTTCCTCCAACACGTAAGTGTATAAGCCACATCCTCAAATTTCTTATCCCTAGGTTGTCTGCTTGGTGTTAATTTCTGTTAGTACATCCAGTTTTTGTTGTTCTTACGGGATAAGGTTTTGACACCCCCATCCCCCTGTTTTCAAGGGTTTCGAATGATGTCCCTGTCCTTTACTATTTTCTAGCTAATATATCACCTTAAGGGGTTTTTTTTATAAAAAAATATGAAGACAGGAGAAGGAAAAACAAACAAAAACAACAGGTAATATGAGAGGGGACCTTTGCATTTCTCATCCTTTAGGAGCAATTTTTCATCTGATTTACTAAAGGTCCCAGCTGGTTTCGGTGTCCGTACCAGTTGGGACCTTATTAACACCACACCAGTGCAAACCTAATTCTGTGACATCTTGGTCCAAATACTGGTTTGTAGTGGTACCAGCAAAATATGCTATTCCTGGCAAAAGCTGAGATACCACCGATATATTTACATCAGAGAAAAGAAAAAGTAAAGAAGAAGAAGAAGACAAAACAGAAGCACAGCAAGAACCTTTTTACATGTCTGCCAATAACCTACTTGTCAAAGTTTACATGCATATTGAGAATCATTTGAAATATATTAAAGTTTAGAAACCCAAATAAATGATGTAACCTCATCAGCGGCACACTGATAAAAAGAGATGACCAATAAAATCAGATAATAGGCATGTAATCCCAGTCAACGGCGGATATAGGAATCGTACCTAGACTGAACCAAGGTAAGAAAGAAAAAATGGAACTCAAACTTCAAAGTTAAAAACTAAAATATATTTCGTAAAATAGGTTGTGAGTGAAACTTTTTCAAATTTTTGATGTGATAGGGTACATACCGAAGTCTTCGGCAACTTACAGAGTACCCATGCAGTGTGTTGTTTCTGAACAAACAAAAAATAAAAGTAAAATGTGAAAAAGAAAACAAAAAGTTAAAAGGGAACTCCATACCAACTATCAATATTATCGGAATATAACAAATGTAAAAAACTAAAGGAAAGCTTCAACGATAACATAGAAGATTGTCAATTTAACACGATTGATTGATGATCCAGGTAGTGAGGACAATAAACAAGAGATTAACCTCGGTGAGATTACAATGTTTGTTTTAGTTTAAAAACAGAGCTTTATTGATAAAACGATCAAAGAGGTACAGCTACAAAAGCAAAGAATTCTCATAGGCAGATCTATGAAAGAAATAAATTTTGTTTGGATTACAGTGTTAAAATACAAATTACCAAAGAAGCAAGTAAAACCATAAAGTGGGTGAGAGAGCTCAGTGGCGAGGTCATGTGTTTGTTTTTTAATGGTAGAAATAAATGTTATCCAAACCAATTTGTACTCGAGTGAAAGTCCTATACTAGGATGAGAACGGGCCAACTTCTAATAATCTAACAAGAACCAAGCATGTGTACCCTACTTATTTTTAGACGTATTTGACCGGCCGGACTGGCCCAGTGCTGAAACCGCCACTGATCCAAGTTTTCATGTTTCCATCCTCCCAAAGCCGCTGATGATCCTAGTTTTCAAGTTTCCAGCTTCCCAAAACCGCCAAGAAAGTTGTAACTTGTAGGTCCCGTCCTTTGTACTGTGCAAAATGGGCATTGTGGATGCATTTAGAAAAGAAAACAAAAGAGAATTTGGGTGAACCAAAGTTCAGATCACGAGGGAAAAGGAAGAGATGACTGAGACAGGACCAAAGAACAAGATCCTTGCAATGTATGTGCGAGCCCTGAGGTGAGGGGAAAGATTCGACTTTCGAGCCCTTCTCTAGCGTTGTAGAAGTATAAAATACACATCCATGAGATGGGTCTTCATTCCAAGAATTCATAATGGCATTAACAAGGTAAAATGACTCATTGCCCCAGTATACCTAGGTAAACAAGAACTGACCAATATTGTCAACTAAGCATTCAATAATAAAACACCATATAATAACCTAATAAGGTCTGATAGAGCAACCAAGTATCCTTCTACTAAAGCTTAATATGATATCCAAGCAATAAATTCAAATCTTAAACTCCAAAGCCGTAAGTTACTTATCGATGAGTTTAGACAATAACTAACTAGTGGAACAAATAGACAAATAGATTTATGAGCTTCATGAGCATCCGCTTATGCAGCTTTGTTGAATCCCAACAAGAAAAAACATCACAGAGCTGCCGACGGACGATATACCACAAAAGTAACCGTTGAATAAGAACGATCTTCTAAGCAAGAAATAAAAATAATAAACACAATCCGACTCACAGTCAATCGATACAGAAAGCTCAAAACAAAACAAAACAAAGATAACTTGGACATGATTTAGAACCACTGCAGCCCAAAAGCCAAATCCATCGTAGCCCAAAGGCTAAACAACTGTAACCATATAGCCATTGCATCATAGCTTTGGGACTAATAAATTAGTCACAAGTCGGAGTAAAACAAATATCTCATCAACAGAAAATAAAGTTCTTCTAGGATTACAAACGAATACAAGAGATCAAAAACGACAATTGTTTGGCACGGGAACAACAAAGTGAACAGAATTTTTCCTAAGCTCAAATCTCACGCAAGCACATCTTTGAAATAGGCTTCTCTGTCCAACCTAAATCACGTAATTGTAAATCAATTCATCACAAGACTCCAAACCTTATCGGTGCTAAAACTATAAACCCGATCTTAGACCTTAGAACTCACCAAACTGATTTTTACACTTCTAGCTATTGTTATTTAGCTTATTAGAGTCATCTAGGTTCCATCTCAAGCTTCCCATACCAACAATGGGTTAGCATCTAGAAAGTGTATCCGAAACATCGTGATTTTGGGAATCCATTTCACTGTCTAAAAACTAATTAACCCCGAGTACAAAATATGTGGTTCTCCACTATATGATAAAGCTACAACACAATTTTCAAAACATAATTCAGCGAGAAACCATTAGATATTGCTAGTCAAAAATCCTTTAAAAAGGCCCTTTATTTTGCCCTTTTTGCTGGTTATCGATTTTATGCAGCAAATCTGCATACTGGAAAGAGTACGAAAAATCTAATGAAGTTCATGGTTACGTTACGCTACTGTTAAAACTTTGTAATTTGATACGAAGAGTACAATTAAAAACACGCTAAAACAAAATCTGGATTTGAACTAAAAAGACAAGGATAATTATTAATCTTTTGGTTCTTCCTTTTTCCGCAAACTTTAGCCTCTTCCTCTCTCTTTGAGCTTGTCTTTTTTCGTAACAACTCCAGCCTCCCTCACAAGACCTTCTTTTATGCCAGGTGTAACAGAATGAATAGTTGTAGGTTACCACATAACATTCGCTTTATTATTTTACTACTGATTTCATAGAAGTCATAGCAACAATTAGCCCACACTAAGGCCCAATCTTCCTCCTCAAAAAATATCAACAATTAGACAAATATACATATTGTCGCTAGAAAGACATATTTTAAGCGCAAGGCATTACATTCTCTCCTCATTAATGGAAATTTGTCCTCGGAATCTGCCTCTCTATCGCTTCGAATGAAAGCGCTGCGAAATGTCGCAACCAATTTTTAGCTCAACCATCGATGGATCCACTTGACAACATCCAACCTTAGTCAACTGCTCCTCAGAAGTAGTTCCTGAAAGTAATTCCTCTTCTTACAACAACCTTTTAACTATGTCATCCACACATTATTCACAACAGGGGTCATTGCATCCCTTTCCCCCTAAAACAAGGTCCGTCCTCGAAATTCATATATCTCAGCTTACAAAACCACTTGAATTGAAACTCAAAGCATATCGAGTCCACCACATTTGTGCTACATCACTCTCATAATACACTAAACCCCAACTAAAAACAATGCTCTCATAGCCTAAGCTCTTCAATTCCGAATCGAATCATATTCCTAGGCTAAAGAATCCCATCTAGATCATATCCTTCCACTCTAATACCCTAATTGAAATGCCCCAGACTCCACGGGCCCAGCTACGTCAAGAATTATCCCTTCAAATGATAAACCACCAACTAACCTAATAAGGTAGTATAGCAACCAAACAAAGTCAAATGTAAACACCGTAATAACTTTAGCTAGTGAAACAAAAGACAAATAGATCTCTGAGCCTCCTGAGCATCCACTTATGCAGCTTTATTGAATGCCAGCTTATCAATCTTTGCCAACCTTATCAATCATTGTCAACCTGATTGGGGTTAATCTCAAATAGCTCAGCAAAGAAAAACACCACGGCGCAGCATACAAATGACATATCACAAAAGTCACTGCTAGATAAGAACAATCTTATAACCAAGAAATTTAGACAGATACCACAGTTCGGATTCATAGTCAATGGATACAGACAAAACAATATAAAGATAACTGGGGTATGATTTATAATGATCGTGGCCCAAAAGCAAAATCCGTCATAGCCCGGAGGCCAACCAATCGTAGCCATATGATCAAATCAATCATAGCTTTGGGACTAAAAAATCACTCACTGGTCTCAATAAAGCATCACATCAACAGACAATAAAGCTCTTCTAGGAGTACAAAACAAAGGAATGTGAGAGTGCAGAGCAATAAACAATCAACAACACAATCATTTAAAAAGGGAACAACAAGATGATTCGAATATTTCCTTACATCAAATCTCGTCCTCTGTCCAACCTAAACACGTGATTGCACAAATCAATATTCATCAGGAGCATCCTAACCTAATCGATCCTAAAACTATGGACCCAACCTTAGACCCTAAAACTACCAAACTGATTTTAGGGCCTGTTTCACGGAAATCGTTTTCCGAAAAAGTTTTCCGCATTTCCCGGTGTTTGGTGCATGGAAATCGTTCTCCGGAAAAGTTTTTCCGGTGTTTGGTGCATGCATAAGATTTTTCAACGGAAAATGATTTCCAATCAACTTATTTTGAAGAACAAAATGTCGGAAAACCACTTACCGTTTAAAATTCGGTAAGTCATTTGGGATCACTGAACACACATACCTACACACACACACACCCCCACCCACCCCCCGACATACACACACGCTCGCGCATACACCCCCCCCCCCAACACACACACACCCACCCACCACGACACACACACACCCACCCCAACACACACACACACACCCACACAAACACGTGCGCCTGCCTGCCCCCCCGCCCACACACACACACGCCCGTCCGCCACACACCCACCCCCACAGACCCACACCCCCACCCCCACCCCCACCCACCTGGATATGCCTAAACAGCGGAAATAGTGAAAAACATATCTTTTCTTGGTATAGATATTTGTATCATTGCACGTAAACCAAACAACAGAAAATAAAATTTATGAAAATGTTTTCAGGAACTGCTATTTCCGGAAAGCATACTCCGGAAAAGCATTTTTCAGAAAGCGTTTCGGTGAAGCATTTTACGTGAAACAAACAGGGCCTTAAACTTCTAGAAATTGATATTTAGCTTAGTAAAGTCATCTAGATTCAACTTTAAGCTTCCCAGACCAATAATAGGGTCAAAACCTAAAAATTACCCCAATACATTGTAATTTTGTAGATCCATTTCACTGTCTAAAACTTATAAACACTAAGAGTACATGAATATATAAAACTTTAACACATAATTTGGAAAGTACCATTAGTTACTGCTTGTAGAAAATCCTTTAGAAAAAGCCTTTATTATTACCCTTTATGCTTAAATTGATTTTATGCACCAAATCTGCTTACCGCAGAGAGTACGGAAGAGAAAACGAAGTTCATAGTTACGTTAAGCTACTACAAAAATGTTTTTATTAAGTTCCGAGTGTACAAATAAAGCCATGCTAAAACAAAATCGGGATTTCCAGTAAAAAGTCGAGGATAATTACCTTAACTACAAATCTTTTCCTTCTTATCCCAACCCTAGTCTCTTCCTCTCTCTTTGTGCTTGTGTTTCTCGTGACAACTCTAGCCTCCCTCACAAAACATTCTCTTAAATCATGTGCTATAATGCTCGTAGGTCAACTATATTATATTTAGTTTATTGACATGGGCTGTCCATTAATAAAAGTCATAGCAACTATAAAGCCAATCAGCCAAACTATAATTGACACAATATACTAATTCTCGGCAAAAGATACTTTTTAAGGCGGGGGCATTTCTGATATGATGTATGTCAGGGAAATGATTAGTAGACATTGCCAACATTTCACTAGTACGTGACATTTGATTACGTTCATAACATTAGTGGAGAAACTACTTGTGAATAGCTGCGACAAATCCAAAACGGCATCGTTATGTAATTGGTTCCTATGCATGCAAATTAATAGACAACTGATATACCTGCCATGTAACTGTGGTTTCAAGGCAAAACAGTATGCCTACAGGTGAGGAATGTGTAACTATCCTCAAGGCTGTAGACAATATGCAACATTCTATGGCTACAAGTTTTCCCTGCAAGTCTTTGGCAATGTAGAAACAGAAAGAGACCAAAAAGAAATCACGGCAAACAACATGAAAGAAAATGGAACAATTTTTTACTCCTTCCTTTAAAGCAGAAAAATGGCCATATCTGTCATATGGATACAACCTAGCTTCACCGGAATCAACCAACTTTAAGCACTGTGGTATGGTTACCAAACCTTTTCCAATTTTGGCTCTTATGAAATAGCTCAGAAAGAAGAAGGATACGGAGCATAAGAAAAGAGATAAAATAACTCCCAAGGCGAGACCAACCTCCAGCATAAACACGCTGTGTTTTATCTCTGCCCAAGGTAACTTCATTCACTAAATTCTAGAATTTATACACAAGACTTCTAATGGCTACTACCAAGAAAATAGGAAGCATACTAATCAAATCCAACGAGCAATTAACCTACCGTAGCTTATCTATTGACCTACCATAACTAACTATTGACCTATTGAAACTAAATAAGATGCAAGAAAAATAGGAACATGAGTTTTTCCGACTGATAATGTTACAGTCGTAACATCCCTTCCCCCTTAACTTTGCCCTCATCCTCAAGGGCATCATTCACTCGTTGATTCCTGGCTCCATCAAAGTCTTCTACTTCGATAATGACAACAAGATCTTCTTTATCAAAACAAGCTTCAATAAAAAATAACTACTCACAGAGATGGCCAGCCACATATTTCTCGTTACAACTATAGCATATCCCCCTTCGCACGTGGCTCCTGCAACTCATCTGGTGTCAATCGTCGAGATGGTAGACTCCTGATAATGTCCTTACTAATCTCGGATATTTCCTTCAAGCCAAGAGTTGAAGACGAGGCATTGCAATGTTCATACAAACATGAACGCCAATCCACTTATGAAACAATTTAACTATGGCAAAGCCCAACCTTGGCAAGCAACTACACAAACTGAGTTTGATAGTCACGAACATACCCAATTTGCCGCAACATGGGCAAGCTCTCCAAAGGAATCATGAAATGGGTTGAGACCATATTCCTTGAACTCATCCCAAGATATTACTACAATGTCTTGCTTGAGAATATGACACCAGAGTTGCACATCTCCTTCAAGGTGGAATGATGCGATTGCAACACGTTCTTCCAAAGGCGTTTATGTAATATCGGGAATTTCCGGAACGTTAACACTCACTCGATCACTTACACTAAGATAATAGAACCCCCAACCTCATCAAAATAATACCACAAACTGTCAGAACAACTAACCCATCAATCATTGTATCACCCTCAGTGTACAGACATAATTAGTAAACAGAATTTAAACCTAAATAACAAGCTAGAAAAGTTTACTCACGCAGGGGTTCTAATGATCAATACTAACTTAGATCAATTTTCCTCGCTCGGTTCTAGTCCATACTCCGGCAACCTAACGCTGGTTATCACCTGCGCAAAGGAAGTCAAACGGGAGTGAGCTTTTGAAAGCCCAGTCAATTAAGGATTTAAGAAGAAAACGGTTCGGAAGATTTTACATTTAAGTCAAATAATAACTTTTAAATGGATTTTTTAAATGAAACCAATGCATTTCAATACGTACGTAGGGACGAGTATCAATTCAATCCTCAAATCAATAGTCATTTCAAAACATTTCAGGTGCAAAAAAACAAAAACAGATAACATTGAATATGAGCAGTACACTATAGCAAAGCCACCCCGACAGTGCTCGATACACTTCACATATGCATATGTACACTAACTAATCCATTTAGGTCCTAGTTCAACCCAACTGACAGACCATCACGCCAAGCAATACACACCATCCCTATAACTCTCCAAATTTACTAACTCGTGTCAATATTAAGAAAAAATAAGTACAATTCAAAATGTGGTATAATGATCGAATCAATAAAACAGATGAGTATCAACAGAATTTCAATCGATCGCTTTAAGGCTCAAGATAGGGCTTCATGGCTAATTCAAAAACATTTTCATAACAAATTAACAAAAATCGGAGTTTAATGAAATTCAATAACAATTTAGAATAAAACATATGAGATCAATCTGATTTAAAAAAAGGGCCTCAAATAGAATCCCTCGCATTTTAATGAAAATTATAACATCAGAGTTCAATGGAATTCTTAAGGCTGTTATAATAAAACATTTGAAATCAGAGCGATGAAGTAGGGTTCGGATGGAATTCCTTACCTCGATCCGAAGTTATGCGCTGCTAATCGACCTTGCTAAAAAATCCTTGAATTAACCTAAATTAAGCAATTTCACTATCAGAATAAATCTAACATCTTAATACTATGAGTCCAATAGTAATTTACTTAAACGTTGCTCACTCCAACACTCTCAACTCAACTCAAACCAAATCGAAACGGTTCCACGTAGGGCCAAACCTAAACAAAAACCCCACACGTTCCTTAATGCATAACGATACCCCAAAATTCATAATAAATTCCAATAAGATACTATTATAGCTTAAAACATTATAAAAAGTCAAAATAAGAATTTTGAGATTTTTTTGAATGTTTTAGAATTAAAATAATTTCTTCAAATACCAAAAAAGCTCAGCTATTAATATTTCCAGCTTAAATTAAAGCCCCATAAATTTTAGTATAGCTTCACAATATACAAGGATACTACAAAATCTGAAATCAAAAATAAAAAGCATCAAAAAAATTTTAAAATCATCCGTTTAATTAACTCAAATGCGATAGGGTTTTAGTACCAAATCAACTCTAAAAATTATGAAACTAAAACTTATTAATATCATAAAAACATTACAGTAATTTTCTCAAAATTTAATAAGAATTTTAAAGATCCCAAATGATTTTTAGAAAACTGAAAATGCAGAAAATATTAAAAATAACAAACCATATCAGAAAAATATGAAATTTTAACGGTTATTATATTATAATTTTGCTCTAAGAACCTTCCTGTAAAATTTTAGCATTTTTCAACAATCGTACGATAACCAACAGCCACGTGGTACAACTGTGCAAGCACAGTATACCACTTTTATTGTGCAACCATTTCTCCTTAGCCCATGTTATTCATCCTCCCACTTCTGTCAAACCCAGAATAGATTCTCTTAAAACCAATTCACACCCATGTTATATACATGTCCCTTACACCAATAAACACTCCAAAATATACACCCTCACATCTCACACACCAAAAAGAACACACCCAAACTCCACAATCACACACACTCATCCCACAGAGGCGGTGGATATTTTCTCTAGTTTAATTGATACACACACACCATTTAGCACACACAGGTTCACACAAAAGGGGCACAACCCACTTCCTCCTTGTCTCTTCTCTCTGTCAATCACCCTGTATTCCACCCAATACACACAAATGTGTATATATATAAAACCCTAGACTGGCAAATTACCAAAAAATCCCTAAACTTCTGTTAGTTATTTAAAGTATACCCAAAACTTTTTATTATTACGAAAAGGCCCAAAATAGTTATTTACGATAGATTAATACACTAAAATAATTTAACGGGTTGTTATATTACCTCGCTTCACTAATCGTCGCTAAAAGTTGCTAAATAAAATATCCATTCTAAGTAAAAAAAAATTGTCGCTAAAAGTTTTCAAAATTATCGTTTACGCTAATTGTCACTAAGTACCTCAATCAATATCACTTATAATTACCATCTTTAAATTATAACTTATGGTTTCCAAAAATTTTGTCGCTAAAGGTTACCGATAGATTTTCACTCATGGAAATTGACGCTAAATCTTGCGTATAAAAGTCTTCGCATAAAATAAATTAACCGGCTAGGCAATTTCAAACTTCGGGGTGTTAAAGTTTCATAGTGTTGAAAAAATTCCTCTCCCCTGCACAACCAACTAGTAGGATCCCCTTCACCAATAAACAAGGGAAGTCCCAGCTTCACCTTATTGGGTGCATAAGCATTGTTGGGGTGACTTTGCAGGATACTATTGACTCGTCAGCTACCCCTTCATGTGCAACTTTCAGCACCTCCATCACCATCAGATTGTTCTATATTATCCATTCAATACTGTTGACTGAACAACTCGTTGATGGATTGATAATCTCATTATGGCCCAATGCAATAGTCTTTTTGGTGCCCTTCTGGACAGAAGCGAGCAACATCATTGTTGTCTTGCTGCTCCACACGCAGGTTCATTGCCAGGCTATGGTACCACTTTGGTATGTTTACCAAACCTATACCTATTTTGGCTATTATGAAAATAGACCAATGGAAGGAAGGATACATAGCTTGAGAAAAAAGATACAATGGCTCTTCGAGTGGAGAACAACCTCCAATATAAGCACTTTTATCTCTGCCCAAAATAATTACATTTACTCCAGTCTTGTATTTATATAAAAGGCTTCCAACGGCCAGTACCAAGAAAATAGGAACAAGACTATCCACCCCACCCCCCCCAACCCCGGCTCACCTCCCAAGAAGAATTTAGAACTAACTACTGACCCATTCAAACTAAATACGATGCCAGAAAAATAGGAAGATGGGTTTTTCGTACTAATAATGCTACACTAGTAACACATTCCCTTCAGCTTTGCACATTGCAGTGACTAGCAAAAAGTTTTGAATAGTCCAATTGATGGGCCTCAGAGGCAAGACTGCACCTCCTTGGGGGACCAATGCCATGCTTGGCTGAATATTTTAGTGTTTTTTGTAAGATTGAATCTTTGATTGCCTAATCCCATAAATCAGGAGATGATTTGATTGTCTCCCATTTCTAAGATTCCCTTTGTCCTATAAAAGGACCTCAAACAATATGTAACACTCGGATGTATGAACCGAATCAGCAAGTTGCTTCCTCCCTATTATTCATTCATCCCCCTATCCTTAGGGTTCTAGTTCTCCCGTTCTCCTATTCTCTATTCCCTGCTTTCATCATATGAAGTTAGCTACATCAGCAATAACACGGCAATCAAGTGTATTGCATAGTCAAAAAAGCACAGTTGGCTCAGCCAATTTCTATGAGGTAATTAAAAAAGGGAGCACACCGGAGGAGGCTGCGGCATTTGCAGAGTCTAATATAAATTTACACAGCCTTACCTCCACATATGGAGAGGCTGTTACTGCGTGTTGAATATATGGAGCAACCTTACTATTGCGCCAACCCTCAAAAATCTTCAGCTAAATATAATGAAAGGTGAGCGTGAATAGTGGATGATGCCAATATCACATGGCATGGACATAATGAAGAGAGGGACAAAAAATAGCAGCTTGCGTTAAAAAAGTTTCAACGATAAACTACACACAGATAAAATCTCATTTCGATGACCTTTGCATCGATAGCAGTTCTTGTTTTCTGTCCGATCTTCCTGGTCTTAAGGGGCCTAGAAAAAGCCTTAAAGGTGGAGTTCTTAACAAGAAAATGCTGTATGCATAATCAGTAACAGTGTATACTACATTTTAGACAAAAATACATAACATACCTGATTAACTGCAGGTACAATTTTGGCAAATTTTAGCAATTCTTTAATCCGCTGTATACTGAAATTACTAACTCCAATAGCTCGAACAAGACCCAACTCAACCAGGCCCTCCATTGCTTTCCAAGTTGATTTAAATCGATTCAGAAATTGCCTATACTCGCTTCCTGAGTGTGTAGGAGGATCAGTAGCATCGCCAAATGCTGAGCTCTCAGGCCAATGCATCAGATAGAGATCCAAGTATGACACTCCAAGGTTCTTAAGAGACACTCTAACAGATTTTTCAATTTTGTTGAGCGAATTCATTGTGCAATACAGCTTAGAAGTCAAAAACATATCCTCTCTCTTTAGTAAACCTCTAAAAGCCTCAACTAGTGCTTCCCCAACTTCAACCTCGTTACCATAAAGATGTGCACAATCTATGTGACGGTAACCAACCGATAATGCCGTTTTTACTGCATCAACACAAAGGTCGCCGCCGCTCTGCCAAGTCCCAAGCCCGATGGATGGAATTTTAGCGCCAGTGTTCAACATAAAGTAACTTCCTGCTGTCCCAACTTTTTCTTTCATGCCGTCAAGCTTTTTGACAAGTTCTGATCGGTACGAAGATTGATTAACCCAGTAACCAAAACAACTTAAGCTCAAAATCAGTCAATCGAAAAATTTGCGATAAATATAGATAGCAAATCAGATTCAATCAAAACACGCAGTACCCAATTCCAAGTTTTAGAAGTGACAGATGCAAGCTAACCAAAAAAGACCCAATACGATTAAATGTCCAGAAAAATCTGTCAACTATACTGGTAGATGGTAAAAACCCAGTTGAGAGAAGATTGACAATATTGAAGAGTCTGAAGGAACAAGACAACGAAAGATTTGAGTCAGAGAATGACAATCTTAATTCATAGAGCCCAAAAAGTGTTCGCTGATTTGCTTGAATAAAACGTAATATATCAAAATCATGATTACAACGAGAAAAGCAAACAATAAAACCAAACACAGGAAACAAACTCACCTTTCTAACTAGGAAAAACTACGACAACAAAATTCTGTTGACTTTTTGCACAAGAAGTATGTATCTGTTTGTTGCAGATACCGAGTGGGAGAGATGGTCAAGAACGGCAACACAGAGGCAAGAAACCCCACAAACTACAAACTACAAGACTAAGTAACAATTGGGTTGTAAATTCAACTCCCTATGTGTGTCGAAGTAAGACTTAAAAAAGAACCCAAAAAAACAATCCGGCAAATAAACACGGCAAATTGGATTCCATAAGGGGTAAATGCACTTTGCCCCTCTACTTTATGGCGGTTGCAATATGGCCCCCTTTTCTAAAAAAAAGCTGCACTTAACCTCCCTACACTCATCAAAACTTTGTAAAATTGAACGACCGTAACTGAACTTGTCTTTTGACAAAGAATTTGCTTTCAAGCACATAGGCAATGCAACAACAAGATTTAACCTTTTCTAATACAATCGATAACTCAGCAATAAAGTACCTATTACACCTAAATTTTTCTTATTATTGCTCCCAAGCTAATTGCCTGGATTGTAAATACAGCATTACCTGAAATGATTTTGAGCATATACTTTTACCCAATTAGATTGGGGGCTTGAACACAACTCTGTCTTTCAATACTTACAAACACCCATAAGAGCCAGGTGTGAACAAGAAACTTACACCCATTTTCACTTTAATTTCTGAGTAAATTTGTTCCCCCTTTGCACAAGCTTAGACCGAGTTACTGCGGTTGATTTTAGTGAACTGTTATGGGAACCTTGAAGGGACTGGGAGAGGGAAACCATTGTGTTTAGAATGGATTGAAGTGGTGTGTTTAGAGTAAAGTAGTGGTGGCTGTTGAGGGCCATGAATGAAAACTGAAGAAAGGAGATGGTTGTAGGAATGAAGAGAAGAAGACAAGAAAAAGGGAGAAACCAACTAGATGGGAGGGTTTTACTAATTTTCACCCAAAAGCGGCGCCATTTATGTGCGCACCATAGGCATCTTGCCTATGGTGACACATAGATTCAATTTTCTGAAATAAAAATATATACCAATGGATGAAATAGCAATAGAACACATACAAGGGGCATATCTAGGAATACAACGATAGAACGCAAGTTTTGCAAAACAAGAGCTAACAAGTAGACCTAAACTAAGCTGAAACATGCCAAATCAGCATCAATACAGAAGAGGTAATACAAAACCACTGAAGCCAAAGCAGCAGAGGAAAAGAAAGAAACTCTGCTACGGTTTATCTGAACAAATTTTGCTGATGTATAATTGTGACCACATGAAAGTAACATCATCAGGTGAAGCCACCTGGAGAGTCTGAAGATCCTGAAAGACTGACCATCGTACTAACCATGTGCTAAAAACTACAATCGTCTGCCTGTACATCGACCAACACATCAAATATCAACACGGACAAAACCTACTAATCCACAGCAGTCACTATAAGGAGACACCATCATCTGGTGAGGAAGTAACCTAGACTAAACTATCTTGCAAAACCAATCACTCAACCTAGAAACCATGTTAGTACTCCTCCATCTACCGCACCTACCAAGGTCAACGGAGGGGAACATGGAGAATGGGTGCACATGGCATCAACTAGAGTCTTCACACCCCAGACATCTACGAGGAATAAAGCCCGAATTAGAGTTTAATGTACAAGGGGCATACCCAGGGAGGGAAACTTCTCTGACAATATCATTAACACCTCAAAGACAAAAGGCTAAGTCATAGAAGGCTCATCATATAGGCCCGTAGCAAAATAGGTACACAGGGCATACCTCGAAGTAGGAAACAAAAACAAAGTACAAAGGGCATTACCCTAGAAGTGTAGCAAAGCTTAATGCATAGCTAATACATATAATATGCAAATAAGGACAACCATATGCATAACCTAAGCCATATGTCAACAAAAGCAAGGAAACCAAACGTAAGCACTAAGAGAATAACAAGGATCAAATCCTTTCAACGAAAGACTGAGAATAACAGGGAAGTAGAAAGTGCATTTCCAGTGATGAAGACATAGCATGGATATAGGGTATGGGCGCTAATTAATTAGAAAAACAAGTGAGTAGGGGAAGAAACCCCACCTAGCCAAGAGGTTACCAGGACCTTATCGCCCAAAACAAGAGTGAAAGAATAGTCCAGCTGATAGCCGATGATAAGGGAAAGAGCCATATCTGAAAGGATTTTACACACCGCATCGACAAAATGTATGATAGCCAGAGGTGCATAAAACCACCACTGGTCCACACTCATCACTCACGAAAGAACACTTATCCCACTATTAAGCTACCCAAGGCAGTGGCCCTAAAGCACTCCCATGCCCGAGTGCCATATTTCACCAGCCCAAGAAAAGAAAATGAGAAAATAGGGAGACTGGACCCCACCCAGAATCATATGTCATAAAAAATTTTGCCAGGGCGGGATTAAGCAAAAATGGAGTCTGGGAGCTGCCATTCATCCTGAAACCATCAGTTAGTTGATGAGTTGGCTACTTTCCTACAAGAGATTAACCTCTACTGAATGACCTGCACATGACTTGCAGAACAAGAAACCACATCAGTATACAGATTCTGGAATGAATGACACTTTCGTTCACTCTAGATGCCGTGCACCAACGGTGCAAAAGCTATCCGGCAGATTATTGCCAGAAATCTAGGGCCCTGCCACTCAGAGGAAGCTCTATCATCGTACCCTGCAACTTAGCATAAGCCAGTTAAAATTGCATTTCTTTTAAATAATAGACCATTATCTATGCGTGAAAGGATAGCTACAACCTTAGATGATCGTGAGGCTCAAAATGATGCAAATGAAGACACAACTCATGCTAAAAATGACATGAAAAGCAAATAATCTATCCTACATACTTAACCTCTCCCTAATGGCCAGCCATAAGACAAAGTTATGACATGGATTACGCCACTTACACGACAATAGGCAATCCCATCTAGCTAAAGGCCGCTTGTGTCCAAGGGTTTTCCATGTACTCGCAATGGAGAACTCCCCATAACCATTAATCGTCTAGATGATTCAAAGCAGGGCAAAATAAGTTAGGGATACTCTCGCGCAACTCCATAAGCTCAAGTATATTTAAAAGACAATTTGGTAAAGGAAATAGTATATTTCTGTGTACAACGTTTACAGAAATAAATATAAGATAAACGCATGAATTATAAGTTACTAAGGATTTGAAAAAAAATTTAAATAACTTTTGGTAGAGTTTTTTTTTTCAATTTTGTCAACTAAAAAAGAATATTGACATCTGTAGACAGTTTTTTTTTCCTCTCAGTTTTAAACTAGTTGGCAATATCATCGTGTTTTTCCAAATTCTATTTTGCAGTTTTGAATTTTTTGTTCTAATTTTAGTTTTGAGATCAAACATTCAAGCTTCGTTAGAAACAAGTTGCTATTCACATTTTCAGAAAACTCATTCCTCATTTTCATTTTTCCATTAGTATCACCAGTTACTCTCTTAGCTCCAACCACCACCAGTAGCAGACAACCATCGTTGCCACCCCACTTTACCCCAACCACCCCACCGTCACGCCATCAAGATCTTACCCACTGTCACCATGATACCACCATCACCACCCACAAATCTGTCACACCGCTGCCACAATCCTGCCATTTTCACCCATATATCTGCTCACCCCACTGCCATCGGGAGCAACCAACCAAACAAACTCAGTATCTCTATGAATCGAGCCCGCCATCGCCACCCCACTATTAGATATAAATCCTGTGGCTAGCCTCCTCAGAAAAATTCCTGGAAGGATTTAGATTCAGATTCACCATCTTATTTAATAAAGAAAAATAAGAAAAACCTATGGATGACTCAAAGGTGTCTATCGAAACCATACTCAATGAGAAGGTGTTAGGCACCCGCTGATTTCCACTTGAAATTCTTTCTTACTCTCCCCCCCGTTCCCCACCTCTGGTTTGCTTCTTCCTTTATTTCCCTATGTTTCTTTCTTTTATGTTTTGTTCTTTGTTCCCTCTTTCTTTTTTCTTTTTCCTTCTTCTTTCCTTTGGTCTGCTTTTCTCTTCTTTCTCTTTTTTTTCCTTTGACCAGAGCAGTGTTATAAAAAGTGCGCCTAGGCGCAAGGCGCGACTAGGCTCACACTCAGCGCCTCGCCTAGGCCTAGGCGCAGCGCGTTCAAGAAGGCGCACGCCTAGTGAGCCTAGGCGCCTGGGCGCCAGGCGTGCAGCGGTGGTGGAGGCGCAAATCCAGGCGCGTTGGCTGAACAGACCATTAGGGACCAAATGGGTGGTCGGCAGCAGCGTTTGCTTGACGTGGTGGTTGATGGTGCCTTCAGTGGAAGCACGAAAGCGCCGGCAATGGAGTTGATAGAATAAAGCAGCGGCGATGAAGGCCACACTACGGGGATTTGGGCGCCGGCAACCGTAGGTGTAGCCGGAAATAAGGGGCTGAACGAAGATGGCATCGGTGATAAATCTCGTGTAGGGGTGGAAGTGGCGCGGCGGTCGCGGAGGCTCGGTGAAGGGGCAGCTGGAGTTGCTCGCCGGGGATGGGGCTGCTGTGAGTTGGTCGGCGATGGAGAGTGGCCGGCCGTGGAGCAATCAGAGACGGGACCGGCGCTGCCCAATTAGGGCCGGCTGTCCTATCTCTGTCTCTCTCCTGACTTCTCTTCCTCTTCTCTTTTTTTTTACTCCTTTTATCTTATTCCATATATATATATATATATATATATATATATATATATATATATGTATGTATATTTCTCAATTTCCTCTAATCTCTCTCTCTCTCTCTCTCTCTCTTTCTCTTTCTCTCTCTTTCAATTTCTCTCAGTCATTTTAAAATGCCACACTTTCTCCATGAATCACCTTCTTTGTCATATTTAAATAACCAAGATTATAGATTAAATATTTATATAATAAATCCTAATTAATTATCACCTCTCCAGAGTGACCGGCTAAATTTCATTTATTTCTCTCTTGCACCCTTTGGTGCAAACTTATCTTATGTTGGAAACTTGTTATTTTTAGTGGATTTAAGACTTATCTTATGTTGGAAACTTGTTAGATTATGATGCGATGGAATTTGAAACTTTTTCTAGTGTTTGAAAGTTTGTTAATTGTCATGTTCTTTTTTTTTTTACATAATTTATTGTTTTTGTGTATTATTATTATTATTTATTTATTTTAATATTGCGCCTCGCTTCGAAAAGGCGCGCGCCTGCGCCTTGCGCCTTGCGCTTAGGCTTCAAGGACCTTTTGTGCCTTAGGTGCGCCTGCGCCTTTAACAACACTAGACCCGAGACTCACTCATCCAATACCTTATTAAACCATTTAATTTGCTTAGTCATCTAAGCTAGTAGGAGGTGGCAAGCTCAAACAAAATGGCTTTTAAATTATTTTTTTTTATAGAATTGCACAAATGACCCCCCAAACTTTTCATATTTGCAAATATAGCCCCTCAAGTTTTCAAAATTACAGAAATGCCCCCAAAATTTCAAAAATTACATGTTTGCCCCAAAATTATTTTAAGCTTCCATTCTCTGCTACTATTCGAGCATTGCTCAAATTTAACACCAGTCTATTTTTTGAGCACTGATGGTTATTTTAACCCGCTCTTAAAGTTTGAGATATTACATTTTCCCCACCTTATAAAAATTTCGTCCTCAAAATTTGCTCTCGGATATCCTATCACTTATCATATCTACGCATCACGCTTCCGTTGCAAAGCTATGATAACTATCTCATGGTAGCTAAGCTACCTTTGACTTTCGCACCCAAATTCTTGTCTCATGAATACCTAGACGCAACTGTTTAAATCCAAATCATAACATTAAACTGAAACCCTGTCCGGTGACCACTTCACTCTGACTATTCCAGAACTTCATGAACTATGACTTAATGGATACAAAACCTACTGAGCAAAACCTACACCGCTACGAAATTCACACATATCAAACAGATTAAGTCAAGCTCTAATACGACAGACTTCCCCTATCTTGTGCTGATACTACACCCGATATCCCATCAGTTGGACAATTTACTTATGACTGTAAGCTCAACTCTAAGATCAATGCATACTGAAATACTAAATGATGGTCACACATGACCTGCGGTTTATCGAGGCTAACATAAGTAGGGTAACCAATTCATATAAGCACTTACACCTAACAACAGACAGCAAAACTGTAGCCACTAGGTTTTGACTGCACACTCTAATACCTCAAAACAACGAGTCCAAATTATTGCCAAGTTCATCACTGAGAGGCGTGTTAAATTAACATAGTTATGTATTGCATACTTACTATAATATCCCACATCGGTTGTGGGAGAGTTTGCGATTGGCTTTATAAGACCCTGCCTATGAACTCATAAGTACCTACTTGGCTAGCCTTTTTGAGGGAGGCATTGCCCTGTGGTGGGGCCGTGGACCGGGTCGTTACAGATGGTATTAGAGCCGACTCTCGAAAGCTCGGGCTGGGCTATCCAGTCGAGTTGCCGATGGTTGGGGGAAACGAAGGCAAGGCCGGGGATATCCCACATCAAGAGGATGGTTGGGGCAACGAAGGGTGAGCTGGGTATATCCCACATTGGCTAGAGAGGAAGATTCTGAGCTATGTGTGATCGAGCCTTAGCGAGGACGCTAAGGAATAAGGTGGGAAGATTGTAATATCCCACATCGGTTGTGGGAGAGTTTGCGATTGGCTTTATAAGACCCTGCCTATGAACTCATAAGTACCTACTTGGCTAGCCCTTTTGAGGGAGGCATTGCCCTGTGGTGGGGCCGTGGACCGGGTCGTTACACTTACGGTTCTGCGTACACTTCACAGAATGACCGAAGACTATAACTACTATAGTTTTGTTGCACACTCTGGTGCCTTATCTCAACGAGTCCAAGCTGTTACCGAATTCGTCACCTAGAGATATGTTCTCCTTACATAGCGTTGCATATGATTCCGGATACCTATGTATTCATTTTTACTAGAGCGTAAGGTTCCATGTTATCACATCACTTCTGATTCACAGTCACATTATTTATAATTTTCCTTATCCTTCAATCATCTGTGTCAGTTAAAATTTAAAACCTTTCAGTTCTTAAAAACAAGTAATGTACAGTCTATCATCATATATTCAGCCCAGATCTTAACCTTATACTGAATCAGTGAATAGCTTATCTGAACCTAATCCACATTCCTAGAGTCTATTCTCGCTCACAGATTATCTGAGGCTTAGGAATCTACCTAACCTCATATGCTGATAGGGAAAACTATGAAAGTAATGACAACAATTATCGCAATCAGGCAATCAAAACACAAAAATCTTTAACACAAATCGTGCATATTGGCTCTCGGGGATCACAACAAATTCTGTGACATTCTAGAAGAAATGACGGGCATAAAAACGATGATATAGGTCTGGCGAAGCAAAGTTAACCCAACAACTCGGAATAATCAAAATCAAAAGGAGTTATTGGTTCTTAATAAGATTCTTAGCTTTCCCATGGCCAATGAGTCAGATACTACCCCATCAAGTCTAAAAAGATTCGAAAGGACAGATAAATAGCTCAAAAAAGAATAAGACGACTCGGTATAAATGGCATCTTCTCTGACGTCTCAGCATAAGCTAACATTCAATCAAGTCGTCCTTGAATTCAACAGACAAAAGAATGAACAACTGAACAAATGGAATTCCAACTTTCCTATTGTATTCCCAAACTAATTCTCAGTCTTAACAACAATCACATCCCGAGAACTTCATTCTCACACATATCATCTGAATCACTAACTTAACCATTATTCATACCTAACGAACTTCTAAACACTACTAGGTTTTCCCTTAACAACTTACAAATACAGGTTAAAGCGTAATCAATTCATGCCTCACATGTTATCAAACCTTGAACAACAAATGGGAGGAGATCCATAAGGAGAGATCAACCCACAACATAGACAGTATAACCACCGAAAACCATAGAAAAAGTCAAAGATTCTCCCAACGGGATGCTTATCCCAAGATCAGTTCCTAAGGACAAACCTCCACCTTAAAAAAAATTGACCCCTACCCTGACTAGTACTCCAAGTAAGTCAAACTCCAAAATTATACAATGGTTTAGCTCTAGTACCCTGAACTGATCGAACGCCTTCACCCTGCGCTGCCCTAATCCCCATATCATGTTTCGATCAAATTTTAAAACTCCATTCAGATCTTAGAATCACTGAACCAAAGTGGGCCTGAATCGCTGATTCTGCCCCAGCCTTTAACCTTGGGTACCATGTTGTGCCGACTGTAACCCCCCTTTTTCTTTTCAGATGAATGTTAGTCCTACAAATCCATTTATGAAAAATTATTACTTATATCTCTTTTATCCACCCTTTGTTTATTCATGCCTTCCTCCATTGTCAAACTTAAATTGTTCCAAAATACATATTCAATAAAGAAATTCCACATAGCACGTCAATCGAGCGGAGATCACTGCATCTCTCAGTCCAGGTTAAGCCCCCACTCAGACTTCCGGTAGCTATCTGCCATCAATAACTTTCTTACTGTAAATCTAGCGTATCATGAAATTTCATTCAACCTTGTCTATCGACTCTTAATCTGTTTGCCTCACACTAACTAACTCCCTTAACATCTGTTTACGAGGTCTCGTGAAAATATTGGTTGAGAATAATTCTTTAAACTGTTCCCAAGTAATATCAATTAATTGCTGGCGAGTCAGACTTTTCGCCACCATTTCTTACCCCTGATCAACCTCCTTTCTCAGTTTATATACAACAATTTCAATCCTTTGTCACTTCATCTATAATTGCTCAAACTTGTACAATCAATTGTTCTAAATTTCCTCCATTTTGCTAATCCGGTTTGCTGTCCCTATAGGGTCCAGCGACCTCATGTAGCTAGTTTTCATCTATTAAGTTCACCAAAGATACTCTCGTCTTGAGGTTATGATTGTGGTTGGGCCGGATTCTTTGTCATCAAAGTCAAAATCGGGTTCATAGTGATCAGAATCACAACCATAAGATTTGGGTTCTGTTGTTTCCCCCTATTAGGTAGAGGTGCCCCTTTATAATCATAAAACCTCCATATAGTACAATACCTAATCTAGCGATTATTTGGTCAGGTATCTCCAATACTGGGGATAAGATCCCTGCTCATCTTATACAAACCTATTAGAATCTCATCTATTAGGGACCTCTCAACCCGTCGTTCTATTTCCACTGCTAATGCACCAAATGCAGACCATACTGATACAATATACAGTTATCAGGGTTATTCTAACACATGGCTAAAGAGCAATACAATTACAATCAAGGCAAACTTCTTAACTCTACTATCATTCTACCCTATTCTCCTTAACCAGATACAATTCTACACAATCGTGTTGCCTATACACTGTGGTTCTGTGCCAACAGATTCATATACTTATACTCTGAATACCACAAGACTGAACTGTTTTGATACCAATTGTAACATCCCCAAAAATCCGAAGCTTTGTCGCCCCGAACATCCGGGACATTAACCTATCGGATCACATCAAACCTGTCAGATCCTTTTCACTAACACACACTTCAAAACATTTAATATGATATAATCTTAAATTCTTCAAATACAAGTTTACAAAAACTACTTAAACTTGAACTGTTAGACCTAGGCTCATTACATCCTCGAACACATATAGTACGAGTTAACAGAACCGACCCGCAAAAGGGTTATACTATACAGTAGTGATGGGCTATCTGAAACCTCACACAGTCTCTAACCCATTCCCGAGCAATCTACTACTAATCATCACCTGCAGAAAGGAGTCAGATAAAGGGTGAGCTTTTAAGAGCTCAATATGGTCGTACAAGAACTACAAAAAAGAATTACAAAACGACTTCAAAGAATCCAACTGACGATGATTTCCAAAATACTTCAAATGATTTAAAGAGCTTAATAATTTTTAAAATTCATCATAAATAGATACCAAAATAACAATAACAATCACGATAGTATCCAAACGACCAGTAAAAGATCACTTCTGAAGTCATCATTTCCAAAGTACCATGAAGATTTCTCAAATGATTTCAACACAAGCACAAATCATTCAGATATACTTTTCAATCATTTCTGCCCACACCAATACACACCAAATCCTCCAATACACATTATCTCCTGCCAAAACACACCAATGCAGAATCTCATGTCAACATACAGAATGACAACAATTCAAATATACAATATGTTATTCAATGCTCAAGGGACAATAAATAATGAGCATCGACAAAAGTTTCAACAAACGTTTTAAGGCTCAATGAAAGGTTTATAAGGCAAGCAATGCAACTTGTATCAACATAATAGGGTCTAAATGACTAGCGATGACAAATCAAAATAACATAAGAAATAAAAGGAGTTTAGTTCGGATAAAAATCCATTTCCTGGATCTGCAGCTAAATTATCCTAACTTGAAAGTCTTTAGCTTTACCCTAAACGGAATAATCGAATCATTAGAACATAGCCTATAATACAATATTATAACTTAATACAGACTCACACAAAACGCCCTGGGGTGTAAAATATCATTAGAACATAGCCTATAGTACAATATCATTAGAACATAGCCTATAGTACAATCATTATCGAAATGCCCCTGGGGTGTAAAATTACCAAAACGCCCCTTTCAGATTTAAATCCCCAAAATGGTCTTCTCATAAGTAGAATCACTATAATAACCTTATCATATGCAAATTTACTTAAAAATATCACTTATGGTTAAAATACCAATATACCCCTTTCGAGGTGGCAAATTACCAAATACTCCTGGCAGTTTTCGGCACCGAAATTTTTTTAAAAATATTTTAAAATACTATTTTAAGCATCCGGATATCATTTTTAAACTAAAAAGTATTTTAAATAATTTTTACCCGAAAATCTCAAATCAGTGTCCAGACCGAGCACTAAAAGGCTAGTTTCGTAAAAAATACCTATCGGCCTCAGAATGGCCCAAAATTTTAGAATATGAAACATATCCATAAAATAAGATTTTTTAAAATTTTTAGATCAAAATAGCTTGGTTTGCTATGCTAAATAATTTGATAATTTTACTTAACCGATACACTAATTTAGTGCCTTTTACGGACACCAAAAATTTTCAAAAAATTCCAGAACATGCGTCTCATAAAAATATTAGGGGTCACAGTTTTGGACTTTGCCTAATTTTGAACCCAGCTATTTGTAAAAATTCATAGAAACTGCCTAAATTAATTGTCCATCTTTCATGACAATTACACTTCCTATTCACATTAAACACACACTATAAAACACCTTATTTCACACACTCTTCATCTCCTTCTTTCAACCGAGACATATTCATACACACACAAACAACCCACGCACACATACACCTTACTTCAGTGACCCATTAACCCCCTTACATCCACTTTATTCCACTTAAACAACACACACTACGTACACATAATTAAACACACCCCAACAAACGCACACCAAGAACGCGCCTGCGCACCCCGCACACACACATACACAGAGCTGAGACCCCCCCTCACACTACCACCATTCAAATACCTCCTTCAATCACACTAAAACACTCAAAGTTCCATCTAAATCCCTTTTACACCATACTATCACCACTTTACACCAATTTACACCCATCCTTACCCGTAAATACATATTCCTAAATACATACACACGCGGCATAGTGAGCTTACATGCACACATAATACAATTTTATACTCAAAGAGGGGTAGAAATTACTCATAGGAAATCCTTTAACCTTTACTCTCTGATTTCCACTTGGAATTCTTTCTTCCTCTCCCCATGTTCCCCTCCTCTGTTCTGCTTCTTCATGTATTTCCTTCTATTTCTTTCTTTCCTATTTCTGTTTTGTTCTTTGTTCCCTCTTTTTCTTTTTCCTTCTTCTTTCTTTTGGTCTGCTTCTCTCTTCTTTCTCTTTTTTTCCTCTCACCCGAGACTTACTTATCCAATACCTTATTAAACCATTTAATTTGCTTAGTCATCTAAGCTAGTAGGAGGTGGCAAGCTCAAACCAAATGGCTTTTAAATTATTTTATATAAAATTGCACAAATGACCCTCAAGTTTTCAAATTTACAAAAATGAGCCCAAAAATTTCAAAAATTATATTTTTGCCCAAAAATTATTTTAAACTTCATTCTCTACTACTATTCGAGCATTGCTCACGGAGCACTGATGATTATTTTAACCCATTCCCAAAGTTCAGGATATTTCATCCTTCTTGGACCATTTTTAGAGTCATTTTCTAGGGTTTTCTTATTTTTTTCTAATTAAATAAGATGGCAAATCCAAATCAAAATCCTTTTTGGGATTTTCTCTGAGGCAGTTCGCCATAGAAAGGATTTAGCTTGCTCATATATAAGCAGCAAATCATTTCATACATGTAGTTCTGTAATCTTCAATGTACTTGTACCATAAAACTTAGTAATTGATGCCAAGGAAATGGGTTCGCAGTCGACATGGAGGTGTCACAAGAAATGCAGTCCGAGTCAGATACCAAGTGTGCTGATGTAGGACACAGAGAGGGTGCAAGGGCAGATAATAAGGGCTTTCCAGACAGAGCCTGAGGGTGGCAGCACTGCTAGGGTGACTACGCATGGTAAATATACGACGACAGTCACAGTTCGGTGCTTAGGTCCAGAGTCAAGGTCCATCGTCAGAGGTTCAATTTTAGGGTCCAACAATGTTTCTCTATCTAGAATTCTAGAGGATTTGGATTCTAGATTGAGAAAGTAAAATTGTCAAATGAGGGAAATCCGTTGAAAATGAAATCCAAAGTCCCCTATTTATAGGAAAAAGTGTGCCTATGTCATCAGCTCATACATGTTATCCCCTAAGAGTGACACATCACCAGGGGTCCAAAAATACTGGTTCTCTGTTAGACTGTCAGATCGCATATTCACCCAGCCTACTCCTTACAACGTCGCTTTGTCTGTCTGGAAAGACTGGCTCTCATAGCGCTGGTTTGGCCAGAGAACCCCTTGATCTAGCCACCAATCCAAGGCCCTTATAAAGTCCCACAAGCCAGGTAGAGATGGGAAGACCCGACACCCAGCTGTCAGGCAGACTAGGTGCGATGCCCTTCAAAAACCTGCTCCTGCCTCGAAGTTACCCAGGGGTCATAGTCCCTAGGGGTGTTGACGTAAGCCCATAGTGCCAGAGCATGTAAGCCAGTCACGCAAACACCCTGATGGAGATAGTGTCCCAGAGGAGTTGTCGATCCCACGGGTGAGTCCTTATGCCAAAGCACTCGGAACGCATCAAGGTAACATCCCAAAAGAGCCGTCTACCTGGCAGAAGAGGAGTTAAAAAAATTCCTGGTAGAGATAGTGTCCTAGAGGAATTGCCTATCCCCGCGGGTGAGTCCTTGTGCCGGAGCACTCAGAACGCATCAAGGTAGCATCCTAGAGGAGTTGTCTACCTAGCAGAAAGAGAGTTAAAAAGCTCCCTAGCGGAGATAGTGTCCTAGAGGAGTCGCCTATCCTCGTAGGTGAGTCCTTGTGCCAGAGCACTCGGAGAGTGTCGAGGTAACATCCCGAAGGTGCCGTCTACCTGGCAGAAGGGAGTTGAAAAGCTCCCTGACGGATATAGTGTCCTGGAGGAGTTGCCTATCCCCGCGGGTGAGTCCTTGTGTTGGAGCACTAGGAGTGCATCAAGGTAGCATCTATGAGGAGCCGTCTACCAGGTAGAAGGGGAGTTAAAAAGCTCCCTGGCAGAGATAGTGTCCTGGAGGAGTCGGCTATCCCCGCTGAATACTGCACACTTTGGAGAGTGGGTCGAAGCATGTTCCACGACTAAGGTCAGGTGCACATGGTGTGGTGAAAGGATTGACCAGCGTAAGGAGCGTGGTAGTGTGACAGAGAGCCAAATGGGGCAACTGTATCAGCCGAGCGGTGCATTGGCAGGCGACGCATGTATGGTGCCAGGGGTGCGGCTATATCTGTGACACAACGGAGTGTGTACGGTACCGGGGGCACGGTAGTGTGACAGAGAGCCAGAGGGCAGGACTGTATCAGCGGTGCGGTAAGGCACATGGGACGACAGAGTGTGTAGGGTACTGGGGGCACGATAGTGTGATAGAGAGCCCGGGTGCATGACTGTATCAGCGGCGCAACGCATGGGCGCGACAAAATATTGAAGATGGCATGCAGGTGACAGGCATCATGAAAACAGCGAGCGACAGCGGGTGATGGGCACCGTGGAGTTAGCGCATGGGCAACACAGAGATAGCTTGCGGCCGTAGGCTATGAGCATTGCAGAGACGGCGCGTGGGCAACGGGGGTCGCGAAAATGGTGCCTAGGCAATGGGTGAAGAGCGACAAGGAGTTGGCTAGCGGACATGGATGATAGGCATCGCGGATGATGCATGGTCCCTTGAAGAGAAAATGGGGTCGACCCCTTGAAGGGGAAGGTGGCCGACGCCCTCAAAGGGAAGGTAGCCAACCCCCTAAGGTGACTGACTCAAGGTGGCCGACTCCCCTAAGGTGGAAGGTGGTCGACCCCCCTAAGGTGGAAGGCACTCCAAAGTTATTTCACAAAGGGAAAATGCAAGTCACGTGAGCATGGTCGCTTTGACCATCTTGGGAGTGTTGAAAAATTGGCTGTTGAATATGTGACGTGTCGTGCAAAACAGGACCCCTGGTGGGCCCTTGGGTGCGACCGAAGTAGGTTAGGAATGTAAGCCCCCTGCGTGTGGTGTGCGCGGAGGGGCGACCCAAGCGGGAGTCGCACACATAAACTGTGGTGCATACTTAAACATTTCTGATGTTTGTTGGCCGGAGAATCGCTGGCGTCGTCATTGCATGATGAGGGTGAATGTGGCTCGAGCCACCTCATGCACCACCTACTAAAGCCTGGGGATAAAATTTTTGTCAAAGTTACATAAAAATATTATAAGAGTTGGAGGGTGATGAAATGGGTAAGAGAGTGAAGGAGTGTTATCCCAAAGCACATGAAATTTTAGTTGTAGTAAAATTGGTATGTTGATTTTTGTTTTAGTTGGATAAAGGAAAAAATATATTAAGTGTTGTAAAGTGAAAGAGAGGAGGTAAGAGTATGAGGGTTGTGGTATCTATGAAGTGTAAATAAAATAGGTGGTGATGAGAGAGAGAGAAGAGACAAATAAAACTAAGTATGAATTTTGGGTAGTAATGAGGGGAGTTAATGGGTATGCCAAGGGGTGTATGAGGGGGAGAAAGATGTAAGGAACAGAGAATGGTGGGTTGACTTGGGAAGTTAGGAAAGAAAGAAAAAAAGCTAAGTCTTGATTTTTAGTGAGTAAAGGAAGATAGTGAGGGGAGAAGGGGAATTAATGGGGTAGGGAGAAGAGGGGCATAGGGCGTAAGGAGGTAGGGGGTCAGCCTTGGTGTTTGAGAGGGGGTCAGCCTTGGTGTTTGAGTGGGGGTCGGTCGGGTATGAGGAAGAGGGGGTCGGCCGGGTCTTTTGATGAGGGGAAATGGTATTTACTGGGGTGAGAGAAATAAGGAGAGGGAGAGCGAGAATGGCCGTGACATAGAGTGAGGAAGAAAGTTGGGTGGGGTGAGGTGAGAGGGGTGAGTGATGATTGGGTAATGTGAGAAAGTGAGGTGAAAGATGGTTATGGGTAATGGATGAGGTAAGAGAAAGAGATACGTGTAAGTGGGGCAATGATTAATGAGAAGGGGAGGGAGAGTTGGTCGTGTGTTTGGGAGAATGAGAGAGAAGAGTAACAATGAGGGAAGGAAGAGAGAAAAAGTAATAAAAGTGTTTGGAGAGTGAGTGAGTGGGTTTCATTAAATGGAGAGAGGACAAGAGTGGGTTTTGTGGGGGCATTTAATGCCTTGGCCAATAAAAGAAGAGGGAAGGAGAGACCCACGTGAGGCTGCCCGAACTTGGGGGCTGCCTAGGCCTAGGGGTGGGGGGGTCGAGGGAAATTTCTTTTTCTAAGTGTAGAAAAAGGGTGCGAGGGTGGTGACTCGACCTCGAATCGGCAGGGTGTGAAGGAGGAAGGAGGTGGGGGCTTAGGATAGCGAGTTGGCATTGACAACCGCTTGAGTTATAGAGGCAACTTAGGTAGCGTGGCTCGAGCCACCCTGTGCACCACCTACCCAGTCGTTGTGGAATGTGAGGTGAAGAGGGGAAGGGAACCTTGCCTGCTTGGGGTAGGGAAGGGGTGAAGCCCCTAGGGAGTGGTGGTATCAAGGGTGGTGTCAATAGACTTAGGTAAGAACAATTGTACCTTGAAAATTTTCTAAGTCTGGAAAATGCACTTCATGGATAACATAGGTAGGCGACATGCCTTCGTATATGGGAATTGAGTATATGGAAACTTGTAAAATGAAGGAAAAAATTACAAGTGTGAAAAATGCACAAGGGCAGGCCAAGGTTTGGGCGGGTGGGGCACATGTCCCAAACATAGAGTTTGAGCTCGCCAGAAGCAATCTTGTCAGTGAAGGCAAATTTGAGGCCCCTGCACCACTTGAGGCCATGGCCAACTTTTCGATGATAAGGGCAGTAATTGGGATGGGCTAGGTTTACCTGGGTAGGTTCAGTGTTGGCATCGGGCAGGGTTATGGCATTCTTGTTGATCTAGGTCTCGAGGAGAGCTCTGACTGTCTTCAAGTGGCATGGGTATTTCAGGGCAAGCTTCGGCTGCCTTCTTTTGTCAGGGCGCCCATCCTTCCCTTGGGATTGGCGCTTGCGGCTGTTGTCGTCGTTACTGGCTGCTTTCACCGTTGCAGCCAAGGCAATATGAGTTTAGGGCTTTGGGGTCCTTGACGCACCGACCGAGTCATAGGTGCGTCATGCAGCTTCCTTGAGGTGTCCCCAAGACTGAAGCTGGAGGTTTTCAAGGTAGACCCTATAGGTGTCTTTCATGTGTCTTGATGCAAATGGGTACAAGGGTCTCATCCTTGCTGAAGTCAGTGCACTCTAAGCACTTGTGATGAAATCGTGTTACATAGGCATTGAGGTCTTCCCCAGGGTTCTGGCAGATTCTGGCAATGTCAACGATGGTCACACACTCCGTTTCATAGTAAAACTTGTAGAGAAATAGCTGGACCATGTCATACATCAAGGATCTGGTGGTACCAAGTGTAGGTGAGGCCAGTTAGGGACTTGTGAAATTCCTGAAGCTTCAAAGTGCCGTCCTCCCCGTCGTGCTCCAGGGAGGCAACAAAACGGGTGAGGTGATCGTGGGCATTACCCTCTTTTCCATTAAATAGGGTGAAGACTAGTTGCTTGTATTTGATAGGTTAGGGCTTGGTAGCGAGGTCGCCAGAGCAGGGAGCATGGCTAGATAGCTTAGAGGGGGAGTGTGGTAAGGATGACTGCTTGAGAAGGCGGAGGAATACATCAAGGTCATTATTGGTGACATACGAAGCGTGTGAGGGTTTATGCCCAGTTAGGATGATCGTGGCGCTAGAGCCCCCAGACGGGGCTACCTGAGGTATTGCGGGGATGATAACGGTAAAGATGGGTTGGTGGTGGGGAGTAGCTTCTTGGGGTGTGGTTTGCACAGGGGTAGTGCCAGCAGCAGGAGGTCGGCCGTCAGGAAGGGCTGATTGAAGGAAGCTGGGGGAATGGCTTGTGTTTAGGTGTCAGTTGGTTGTGTTAGGGTTAGGTTCCATCTCAATTGAGTCATGAGTCTCCGAAGTACTTCGAGCAAGGGTGAGGCGGGGCATTGCGGGTTGACGCGCCACAGGCTAAGGTGCCGCGAGTCCTACTGCCAAGGGTCCGGAGGACCAAGGTAGTAGTGGTCGCGACACTAGGACCTGGACAATGTCCAAAATAGCCAGGACCTTTCCAGTCTTCAGAAAAATCTAGAAATTTTTCCCTGATGTAGATCTCCTAAAAATACTTAGGGTCTCTTTTTTGCACTTTGGCTAAATCTGGCTCTAGATGTTTTTAAAAATTCGGATTAGAACCTGCTTATTAAGGTTTCACTTTTAGCGACCATTACATCTACTATTCAGATTATCACACTCACAGTAACACACCTTAAACACACACGCAACCTTTCTTCCTCTTTCAGCCGTGACACACCTGGGTATTTTCATCTCCAATCACGCATGGTTCCACCATGTTTTATCCCCTTAAACCACTTAAATTGCATTGCACTACACTTGAGAACCCTAAATCCATTCGGTTAACACAAATTCACTTAATTAAACACCCACAATTCAAATCGAACCCACCATGGATGAAGAACACCCACTGAAACCACACACCCACGCACACTAAAATCAAACCCAATTCAAAACCCTAGTTCGTTTCTATTTCCTCGTTGATTTAGGGTCTTATGTTCATGATTTCCAACACAAATTCACCATGATTCCCTCATCCCAAATCAAACTCATAAAACTGAATATATAGATACATATATGTATATGGTTTATATTCAAACGATTTCACTCGATTTCCACACTTTTGGTTTAAGATATGCCCTATTAGATTTAGGATTCAAATCTTTTTTTTTTCTTTCCTTCTCCTCCTTTTTCCACCTTTCCCCTTTTTTTCCTTCTCTGTTTCCTTTCCGCGGCTTCTTCTGTTCCTGTTCTTCAGGCTTGTTCTTGAATTTGTTTTATTTTTATTTTGTACCCTAAAATTTCCTTTTATATTTTCATTCTATAATCTTATCCCTATAATAGTTTATTGTTTGTAAGGCTTAGTCAGCCCAATTCTCTCAAGAGATGGGAGACACTCGGCAGACTTCTCCTCACCTCATGACACATTTTGCAAACTTTTATAATTTACACTTTGGCCCCTAAAGTTTTAAATTTTACATTTTGACCCCTGTGGTTTAGAAAAAAAATTACGCTTTGACCCCAAAATCACACTAACCCCTCATTTCACTTACTGACACCTATTTATCATCAATACAATGCTACTTAATAAAATATGTATCCCGATCCATGTATTTCATAAATCACATTTTTAGCCCTTAAGACCACAGTCCATACCCCTATTTAGCATGTTAGATAAATCTCTGATATTTTTGAGGTATCACACCAGCAGAGTCGCCACTGTAGCGAATTGCCGCGAAAATAATTCCCCAGAAAAGGAGATTTTATGGAGTCGCCATATTATCTAATGAAAAAAATAAGAAAAAAAACCTAAAAATGACTTTAAATGTGTCCAAAAGATGAAAAATTTATCGAACCTAGGAGAGGGATCCATGGACTAAGATACGTAATGGGAAGGTGTTAGGTACCCGCTGCACCTTTTCAATCTCCACTTCATTTTAATATTTTTTTTTGCCTAAAGAACATGTAGCATGAAAAATACAACAAGACTCATCCTGAGTTAATTTTTTTATTTATTATTTTGGCTAGAACTTGACAACATGGGTCAAGTGGCCTACCTATTTGATCGGACACATTGGAATCAAAACCGCTATAGTTTGACACTGATCTTACCCGGAGTAGTCTACGTTTCAAACCTAGACTTAGACAAAGAAAATAAAAAAATACTTCTCTTTGTTGTTTTGAAATGAAATGCAACTACAAGAAATTACAGATGATCTATATGATTTCTCCCTTAGGAAAAGCTAGTTAAAGTTATCCCGTATTGTAGCTTGCCCTGACAACTTGGGGATGTTCTCCGTGGGATCCACAATGCAAAAGAACAAAAAGACCTTTTTAGAGTGATTTGGTTGGCTAAAATTCTCGAGAGGAATTGGATGTCACTTTACAAAGAAATGATACACAAGCTCTAAAGAGAACCGGCTTCTAGTCTTACCAGAGAATGACTCCTAAGAATGAAGGCAAGACCCTTTTATAGTGCTTAGGGTTGTAGAATCTAATAAGATTGGCAACGCCAATTTGCATGTCTAGAGATAAGTCAGAATAAGTGATAAAATTACAGATTGACAAAAGTTAACTAACCGACCAGTTAGTCAAAAATTGGCCGGTTCACCCCATTAATTAATTTTTTTAAAATTTCATGGCATTATCTGACCCTATATTATGAAATTATCTCAGAAATCACAAATGGGATGTACCAGATTTTGGATAAGTCATGGATTATTTCTCCTAACCAAAAAATAGCTTATATGATCTTCATATCAAGGATAAATAATGGATTATTTCTCCTAATCATTTAGACAAATTACATCAATTAGAATAATCTAGACCATGGACCGGACTTGACATATATGGAATGAAGTAATCAATTAGAGTGGACTAATGGACTGACAGGCAATAGATTGGACTGAAAAACTTAACTGGACTGGACTAGATAATTTAACTGGACTAAATTAATAAATTAAATTGAACTAAAAATAATTTATTAAGCCACATTACCAAACCCAAACTCAGTAATGCCTTCTAATAAATAATAAAGGCCACTATTTATCTATAAAAAAAAGCCTATAAAAATGGGGTGTCTACATAGAGATGTCAAGAGGGTTGGACAGCCCGCGGGCTGGCTTGGCCCATTTTTGGTCCCGGACTGGCCCTAACCCTTAGGGCTTAGGCCAGGGCCAGCCCGAATTATTTGAGAAACAGGCCCGGCCCTAAAATGGCCCGTTTTTGGCCTGGCCTGGCCCGACCCTATTTTGGCCCGAAAACTGGCCCCCTTTTGGCCTTAAGATTGGCCCTATTTCTGGCCCCTTTTTTGGCCCTACACACAGGCCCTCTTTTGTTCCAATATTATTGTATACACACATTATTATATAGTGTGCGTGTCCAACGATGATCGAATGAGCAATAAATCTGAACATGAATTATGATGACCGTTCTTCCTTGGTGCAATAATCAAAGATATGTTTGACGTAAAACAAGAATTAGATTACAAAGATTACAATCGAACCGTGAGAAATCATGAGCCTCCTTGAAGAGGCCTGGCAATCTTGGATGGGCCGAACTTATTTGTCAATAAATACCAAATCGACTAATTTCATCCTCTTACATATAAATTAGTATTGGCACTGTGCGTAAAAAAATAACAGTTAAAATACATATAAAAAGTGAGTATTTATATTATTAAATAATAATAACAAAATAAATAGTAAAATAATAATATTATTTTCATCTTTTTATGAGTTTTCAATCACTTTAAAAAATAATTGTTATTCTTTTAGCAACGAAAGAAGAAGTAAAATATCAAATAGTAGAAATAGTCTCTTTCAAATAGTAATAACTTTTATATGTTAAGATTTTATTAATAAAGCTCACCAAGAAGAGTAAAAAAAAGTTTAACATATAATAAAAAATAAAATGAGAGACAAATAAATATGTTTATACATATATATATATATATGTATATATATATATATATATATATGTATATATATATATATATATGTATATGACTTATAATGAAATAAAAGGATAAAGATTAGGTTCGTTGAATTGTAAATATTGGACATGCCTAGAGTATATGAAAGAAGAAAATTAAAATTGAGAGTGTAACTGAGAGAGAGAGAGAGAGAGAGAGCAATTTGCTTACATAATAACAAGAATCCTAGTCATAGTATTACATTATAATTTGCTTAAATAATAACAAGAAATTACCGTAATTCAAGCCTTTACTTTGAATAACAAGAAAATGCAAAAAAAAAATAGGGCCCGGGCCCGGCCTTAGCCCGGCCCTAGATATTGGGCCTAGGGTCAGGGCTTGGACTGGGCCCAGATTTCCCCTTCTTCTATCCCGGCCTGGCCCGGTTTGCAACCCCACTGGCCCGGCCCATGCCCAGTTTCACGGCTGGCCCGGCCCAATCCCAGCCCATTGACATCTCTATGTCAACACCTGCTCTTTCATACCTCACACCCACACCCACACACACACAGTGATACACACGCGCATGCGCACACATACTGTAAATTCAAACTCTAAAATGAAAATTACCTAGGAGAGATTCCACCAATTCCTCCCCCTTCCCCCTCCTTCTCTCCCTCTCTACCGAATTCGCTCCTCTTTCTCATATTTCTTTCTATGTTTTATTTCTTCCTTTCTCTCCTAAATATTTCTACCTTATTAATCTGTGTTTAGTTTACTCAGTTAGTCACCACTTAAAGTAGGAGGTGGCAATATTTCCATGATATTTTTATCTCACCATTTTATATGCCATGCCAATAATCTAACCAACTTTTGATAATTCCAAACTCACCCCAATATTTCACATGGTAACATTTTGCACCCCCCCCCCCAAAAAAAAGAATGTTATCCTCCCTGCAGTAGCTAAAAGAAATATCATCCTTTTATTTTCGACCAAACCAATAGCTATTTTAGACATCTCTTAAAATTACAAGGTATTACAAACTTTAACCTATTGGAGCCAATTTCATCTTACAGCAGTTGGCGTTGTTGTATATCGATTCCATCATGAGGCTTCATGGAGTACCAGTTTCGGTTGTGTCTAATAGAGATTTGAGTTTTACTTCGAGATTCTGGGAGAACTTTTAGAATGCTATGGGGACTGACTTGAGGCTTAGCACTGCTTGTCATCCCCAAACATATGGCCAGCCAAAAAGACAATTCAGACTTTAAAGGACATGCTGAGGGCTTATGCTATGGATTTTCAGGGTAGCTGGGATACATATCTGCTGTTGGTTGAGTTTGCATCGCGACACATTATGCTTTGAGCTCGTTGTGCTTTACTTAGCATTGTCGCGCTTTTTAGGTGGCACAACATTTTCTTACCAAACCTCGTGCTTCGAGCTTCGTTGTGCTTCGCTTAGCCTTGTCATGCTTGCTAAGTCACATAACCTTAGCTTGCCACATTATGCTTCATAGAAATCCTATAAATAGGCCTTTGATCCATTTCCAAATTATTTCAGAATGTCATTGACTTTCATCAATAGATCGATAGATAGAGAGTGAGAAAAGAAGAATATCCGTAACATAGGCTAACTCATAGAAACTTTTGGTTGAGATAGGTTTCTTCACCGATTTAGGTTAACTTAGAGAAATTTTTGGTTGAGATAGCTTAGCTTCGGACGAGGTAAGGACTCTTATCCGAATCCTAAATTCATCAACTTACGTTTGTACATATTCTTTTGATTTATTCATGGCTATTATATTGAACTCTGGGTTAGATATTGATATCAACACATTTTAATGCTATTAAAACCCTATCGTCGAGCCTTAATCAGTTAATAGAATTCATCTCGATGCTCATCTTTTATTGCACGTTGAGAATTGTAGTATATGTTGATTTAACCATTATTCTTCTTCTATATATTGACAGAGAGTCTGTTCTGAGGCGTTATAGGTTGGTCTATTTACTGCCTTGGACGCAAGCTAGTACTTTGAAGGACTAGTTTTTATATGTATGCATATGCAGTTTGTATTATTGTGCATTTGCTCTCTGGCTTTGCTAATCTGTTATCATGCATTGCATGTGTGGCTTTGTCTATGCTGATGTCAATATCATTTGTCATCTGAATCTGTTAAATTATATCTAAAAGTGATTGTTTTGATATTTATTTGAAGGAATTGAGTAGAAACTCTTTTCCATATTATTATCGAACTAGTTATGATCATTCGAAACTATTCTGAAAATCATCATCGATTTGAATCTGTCAATCTTTTCATAATTCCTTCGCTTGTTCCCTCAGTGACCTTACTAAGCTATCAAACGCTCACCTATGTTTGTTTCCTTTTCTAGGTAATGTTCATCAGTAGATTGCTTGGGCATGGGTTTAGAGCCTTAGTGAGAACTTGGAGTATCTGTCATTGTTTTGATAAGTCTTTTTATTTATGACTATATATTTTAGAGGATTTGAGTTGCAATAATTAAAAGCTCTGATATATGTTTGAAGTTGCTCATTTAATCGAGGTTCCAGTGATTGATCAAAAGAGTGATTAAATTAATGCTCTGGAAGTTTAGGGTGTTAAAGCTCCAATTTTTTGGGTCGTTACAGTTTGTATCAAAACATAGGTAACATGATTTTGTTGACTCATACTTAGGCTAATGAGAGTGGGTTAGGATGATGGTAGAGTTACAAAGTTTGCCATTAACTTCTAATTATATTCTTCTTGATACACGTGTTTGTACAACTGTTATAATTGTAATTTGTACTAGTTCGGTCCAACTCGTAGAACTAGCACTAGAGATTCCCGCATGGAAGTGGGAGCATGTTACCAGAGTTTTATGGGCAGTTTGCCTAAGATGGTTCGAGTTTGTGATATTATTTGAGTGGTGGTGGACCGGCTCATCAAGTCAACATCTTTTTACCTATTCGAGCCAATTTCACCATGCAGCACTTGGCTCAGTTATATATGGATTCGACTGTGAGGCTTCATGGAGTACCTATTTCGGTTGTGTCTGATAGAGGTTCATGTTTTACTTTGATATTTTGGAGGGTTTCAGAAAATCTATGGGCTATGAGGACTAACTTGACAGTTTGTACTACTTTTGATCTCCAAATATATGGCTAGTCAGAGAGGAAGACTTTAGAGGACATGCTGAGGGCTTGTGCTATGGATTTCCAAGGTTTCTAGGAAATCCATCTACCGTCAATATAGTTTGCGTACGACAATAGTTATCAGACTAGTATCCAGATGATGCCTTTCGAGGCTTGTATGGTCAGAGATGTAGGACTCCGTTATGCAGGGACGAGGTTGGCGAGCATCGACTCATTGGCCTAGAGTTAGTACAGGTGACTTGTGAGAAAGTTGACCTAATTCGATTATGCGTGAGAGCATCACAAGACAGACAACTTATTTATGCTTCTAAGCATACACAAGGTTTAGAATTTGCAGTTGGTAATCGAGTCTTTCTGAGGATTTCTCCTTAGAAAGGAGTGATGCATTTTGGGAAGAAGGGCAAGCTCAACCTTAGATTTGGTCCTTATGAGATTCTTGAAAGGATTGTACCACTAGCTTATCATCTATCTTTATTTCCAGAGTTGTTTTATGTCAACAATGTATTCCACGTGTCAGTTTTGAGGAAGTACATTCACAATCCATGTCATGTGTTGTAGCATCGTCCCGATGAGATTCAAACAGAGTTAAGTTATGAGGAGGTGCCGGGGGAGATAATGGACAAGTGTGATCAAGTCCCTCGGACCAAAATGATACAATCGATAAGTGTTGTGGAAGAGTCATGATGTAGAGGAGGCTACTTGGGAGCCTAAGGAAATCATGCAAAATGTCGATCCTCATCTGTTTGATACAGCAGGTAGTTAAATTTGAGGATGAAATTTTTATAAGGTGGAGAGAATATAATGCTCAGACATTTTAGAGGTGCCCAAAATAGTTACTGGTTGGTTGAGAGAAAATTGATGATGATTTTATTGACCACTGGGGTTGGCATTGTTGTGCTTGTAAGTGTCATCATACCTTTGTGACACCTCGTGCTTATTGAGGAATGATTGTTGATTACTTCTTCGATCAACATCTCGTGCTACCTATCATCGTCGTGCTTGTAACGTGTCACCATACTGTCGCGATAGGTCGTGCTTTGCTTAGCCTTGTTGTGCTTGCTAGGTCACACGACCTTGTCTCGCCACCTTTTTCATCAAGCCTCATTGTGCTTTGCTTGGCGCGTTGTCGTGCTTGCTAGGTGGCACAACCTTGTATTGTCACCTCATGCTTATTTCCACCTCGTGCTTCACAGAAAAACCTATAAACATGCCTTTGATCTCTTTCTAAATTATTTCAAGTTATCTTTGACTTTCATCAATAGATAGATAGATAGAGAGTGAGTGAGTGAGAGAAGAAGATTATCCATAATTATGAAAGAAGGATCATAGGGACTGATTTGGAGGAATTGTATTACAGGTTTCTTCACGGATTTAGGTTAACTTAGAGAAATTTTTTGCTGAGATAGCTTAGCTTTGAACTAAGGTAATGATTTCTATCAAAACCCTAAACTCATCAACTTGCGGTCGTATATATTCTTTCAATTTGTTTGTGGCTATTATTGAATTCTGGGATACGAGTTGATAACAACATGCTTTATTACCATTAAAACCCAATTTTCAAGCATAAATTGGTTATATGTCGATGCTCATCTTTTATTGCATGTCGAGCATTAGATTATATGTTGACTTAATGATTATTTTTCTGTTGTATATTGACATCAGAGTTTGTTTGAAGGCATTATAAGATTGGTCTGATTATTGCGTTGGATGCAGGCTAGTACCTAGAAGGACTAGTTATTATACATATACATACATAGTCTTTGTTGTTGTGCACTGCATGTGTGGTTTTGCCAATTTGTTACCCTACACCACCATTGTGGCTTTGCCTCTGCTCATATTAGTATCATCTAAATATGTTTACATTGTATCTAAAAGTGATTGTTTTGATATTTGATTGAAGGGATTGAGCTATACCTCTTCTCCATATTGTTGTGGAACTATTTGTGATCATTTGAATTTTTACGGAAAATCATCATTGATTTGAATCTGTAAATCATTTTGTAGTTCCTTTGCTTGTCTTTGACCAACCTTACCGAGCTCTCAAAAGCTCACCCTTGTTTTTTTCTCTTCTGCAGGTAATAATCAGTAGTGGATTGCTTAGGGATGGGTTTAGAGCCTGAGTGAGAACTTGGAGTATCTGCCACTATTTTGATAAGTAGGACCCCTACATGTATATACATTGTTTAGCTCATTCTGCAAATAATTTAAGTCTTTTTATTTATGCCCATATATTTTAGAGAATTTGAATCGTTGTACTGAATAAAAGTTGTGGTGTATGTTAAAAGTTGCTTATTGAATCGAGGTTGTTTATGTTATTAAGTGATAGATCGAGAAAGTGATTGTTCTAACGCTCTGGAAGTTCAGAGTGTTAAAGTTTTGAAGTTTTGGGTCGTCACAAATCTTGAGGATACTATACAAGTTTTGAAGTAATGCTTCCACACCTATTAGGTTTTTAAGTAATCTACTCATTGTGGCTAGTAGATTGATTGCTTCATGTGTTATGCCTTGCTTCTTTGGGGCATGATGCAGACCATCAAACGACTGATGGCATGAGCCACTTCTATTTGCGAAGTTGTAAACTTAATTTTTAAAAAATAAATAAGCCTCTGACGTGATTTCAAGATGATCCAACAAATGAAGTTTCAATTCTTCGTATGTTCCAATTATTTGAAATTTCCAGTTATCATACATTCAGAGCCTTATCCTTTCCAGCTTTTAGCTATCTTCTAATCAGCTTCTTTAGAAATCCTTAATTGACATTCTTAGCTTAATCCTGTTCTAGTATGTAAAGCAAGCAAATTCATTGGTTAATTAGCTTAATATTGCGGTAATCAATTGTCTTAGCTTAATAAGCTTTAAACGAGGTCTGATTAGAAGCAATAAACTCATTAGTTTCAGGAGCATTTACTATTGTAAGACATATAGTTGGTAGGACTTCGCTGTAATAGGTACTGTGGAAATTATTTAACCACTTGTGTTCATATCATTCGTGTTGTTGCTAGCCCTATAGTTCACAGTTGGAAAAGTTCCAAAAACTGCTTTCAAATTGGAGTGTAGTTATGGGTAGCCACAATTAGTGGTGCAAATGCAATTTGTTTTTATCAATGGAGGTTTATGGAACTCAAGCTCGAGAAAGAACCTGGTCCTTTTCACAATTGTGCTTTCTCTTTGCAATTGTGGTGGATTTATTAGTTAAATATGCACTGCATGTTTTGTTGTATGAGCATGTTTCCTGGCTTTCTTGGTTTCTTGTTAGTAGATCTTTAATGTCTAGGTGTTATGTTTTTCCTTCTTTTGCGTGTTGTGATTGTATAGTTATTGTAGCCACTTCCTTTTGTTCCTTCAAATTGTTTTTTTTTTCATATTTAACCGTGTCTGAGTCGCTATTGGGTGGCATATCCTAAGGTTTCTTCGGTTTCACACAAACACAAAAAAAAACCAAAAACAATTCATGGACTACAACTTAATTTGGATCTCAAATTGATTTTGGTCAAATACATACAATTGTACTAGACAAATTTGTGTCTTGAGTGCCAACATTTATTACACGCCTGGAATGAACACATGGCTACTATGAAAACTCAGGATACATTTAGAACTAGAATGTTCCGAAGATTGAATGACATGAAATGTTTGAGCATAAGCGACAATCTTGTGCTAATATATAGTCGTAGATTCATACCTTTTAACTTAATAGTCAAACATCAATGTTCTAATTACCAGGTAAAGCAATCATATCTCCAAATATACTGTGAAGGAAGAAAATCACTATTCATATACTCATTTTTATAATATTTTTGTTTTTGTTAATAGAATCTAATAAAGAGTTACAGTGTTCCCTCTCAAGGGATGATGTATATGAAGCTCAACCTTCCTATAAGCATAAATGCTAGTTGAGTCATATGGTATCTTTCGTTATGCAAAGCACTTTACATATTTTTTGTTAGGTGCATAGTGAAAAGGAAATATAATATTCAAAGTACGTTCTATGTACTTGTTCAAATTATCAAAGATTAATCAAGTCATCACTATCTCTTTTTTTCCAGGTTGTCCAATCCAGATTCTGAGTATAATTCATGCACCACTACTACGTTGATACTATCTTGAAACATCTTAATGCTACCACTGTAAATGAGCATATTTAGAACTACCACTATGAACACCTTATCTCTTGCCTAAAACATATTAGAGCATAACTTGTCAACCACCATTATATTAATATTACCTCTAATCACCTTAGAATTAACACTTACTAACTGTTACCACTACCATCACCTCTGCATCACTACAATTCTACTGCTAAGATTACCACCACTACTACCATCTCGAGAACTACACGTACCGTTGCAACCATGGCTTGTCAAAACTATTACAAATCTCAATCTCATTAACATGCTACAACTACCACCACAAGAATTACCACTATCATATTTGTAATCATTGTCACCTTTCTAGTTCCTACCACCGAAATCTCCCTAGTACCATTATCTTAACTATCATAATTGCCATTGTCATCCATAAATGGGAAAATTTTCTTTTAACTCATTTATTCTTACATTTATTTTCTTCTAACTTAATCTTAGCTTGCCAAAAGTTATTTTCTTTCAAATACATGCCGTTCTTAGTTGAAACTGAGTGTAACACATTAGACTTTAATGGTATAACTTATAAAAAATTATATTCCTTTCAAACTTACCTCTAGCGATATCAAAAAATATATAATTCTCTTGGAATTTCTAATGTAATTGCTGATCAAGAGTTCTAAAAATCTTACTTGTCAAAAATATAAGAGCTCAACAAATCTTACATGTCACAAATCTTACGTGTAGTAATCATTAATACTTATAAATTCTTTACTAATAAAATCATAATAAAGACTTATTAAGTAGGGATTATTTCGTATTTTATATTTTTGAGATTTTATATTGTTATTTTAAAGTACTTTTGAAGTGTTAATAATCAAAACTAAGGCTTAATATATAAGTATAATGATTAGGTAGAGTTTTATGAGGTGTATGATTAGTTTCTTAGTTTTATAAAATTTACAAATATAGAGCAAATTATAGCTATGAATTTTAGGAAAGAGTTATATAAGGAAGAAAAAGAAAAGAACACCAAAACAAATAGGATTCTTAAATCTTATATATCCAATTCAAAAAAGTTTTACTTTAAATGAAGAGACCAATTAAGTTGAGAAACTATCACATGCAAAGCTGAAGGTAATGTGTTAAAATGAGAAGATTCCTAAAAAAATCCTATATGGCGCAAATATAGAGTTCTAAAAATCATGATATTTTAAAGTGTTTTTGAGGTATTTATAATCAAAATTGGGGCCTAATGTATCAGTGTAGTGATTAGGTAGAGTTTTATAAGGTGTATGATTGGCTTCTTAGTTTTATAAAGTTTACAAAATAAGGTAAATTATACCTACGAATTTTCTAATAAGATAGGAAAGAGCTAAACAACAAGGTAGGAAAAGAAAAGAACGCCAAAACAAAGGTAGAAAAAGAAAAAGAACACCAAAACAAATAGGATTCTTGAGTCCTTTAAGATGTTAATAATCAAAACTAGGGCCTAATATATGAGCATAGTGATTAAGTAGAGTTTTATAAGGTGTATGATTGCCTTCTAAATTTTATAAGGTTTACAAGTATAGGATAAATTATACCTATGAATTTTCTAATAATAAATCATAGGAAAGAATTCAATATGGTAGAAAAGAAAACGGACACAAAAAATATAGGATTCTTGAATTGTATTTATCCAATTTAAAAAAGTTAGACTTTAAATGAAAAGACCCATTAATTTGGGAGATTACCACATGTAAAGTTAAAACTTACGTGTCAAAAGGAGAAGGTTCCTAAAAAATCGTATCTGACATAAAGATAGTGTTCTAAAAATCATGTTATTTTAAAGTGTTTTTGAAGTGTTAATAATCAAAATTAGGGCCTAATATATAAGTATAGTGATTAGGTAGAGTTTTAGGTGTATGTAGACCTAGCAAACGGGTAAATCCGCGTGGATACGGGTAAAAAATACCCGTTTTTTCTGGGTACCTATTTCATGTACCCGGACACTATTAGAACGGGCCGGGTATACCCGCGGGTAAATCCAGTTTTTGAAACAGTTTTTTTTAAAACCCACATTTTACCATTTTGATAATTACAAATATATTTTTTTTATTAACAGTTTGTTTTTAGATCTCATCTTGATAATTAGGCACATTTTCTTCTTTTTTAACCCCTTGTTTGTACTAAAGCATTCTCCGTTTCTTGTTAAATGTATTTTAATTTCAATTTTACAATTTATGTAAACTACTCATAGCACTTACTCCTACTTAATTACTCACTACTTAGTACTTACTACTTAGTACACGTTAAATAAGAACGTTAGCATCAAGATTCAAGCATGCATCAAGCATTCAAGCCCCATCCCCGCGGCCACCCACAATCCAAGACCAAAATTAGACAATTTGACTTAAACATAAAACATCACATGAATAATAATCAATTAAGTCTTCAAGTTTTCAACTAATTCCTTCAACTTCCGCAATCTGCATCACTTCAAGTCTTTAGGCATCCGGACCGTCCATGCTCGCACTGCTCGGCAAACTTAGCACTAATTCACTATCTTCGGGATCTTCACCTACGTTTAAACAAACATCGTTAAACTAAATCTCAAAAACACATAAATAGATTTATAATTCTAATGCTTTGCAACTAAAAACTTACTTTGAATTGCATAACCAAACAACCAATTACGTCCGCAAACCAAAGCTTGTGCATTATCAGGAGTAAGTGAACTCCGATATTTGTTGAGAACTTTTGCTCCAATACTAAAAGATGATTCGGAAGCAACTGTGGTTATTGGAATACTCATGATATCACGTGCCATGTTCGAAAGAACGAGATACCTAGAACGATTATCTTTCCAATACTTCAAGATATCTAAGTGTGCATAATCCACGCAGTTATACGGCAGCTCCTCCAAATAAAGATCCAAGTCCGACTTCTTCTTGGCCTCAAGTCGTCGCTTTTTAAAGTACTCCTATATTTTTGGAACCGCCAATGTAAACAATTAAACAAAAAATTTTAAAAAGTAAGAAAAGAAATGTGAACAAGAAAAGGTAATAACTTACTTCGGTGTCATCTTCTTGCCCAGAAATGTCACTTGTACCAGCAAAAGCTTTATCCTTCAGAGCAACGGAATTTTGGAAAACATATTCTTGATAGAGCTTCTCGATACTCTTTTTGAGTTCCTTTCCCTTTTCTTTCCCATTTATCGCATCAATCTTATTATAACAATATTCAACAAATTCCAACTTGTACCGAGGATCAAGCACCGTCGCCATAGCTAGAATAACACTATAAGACTCCCAATACTGTAAAAACTTTGGATACATTTCAGTAGCCATGCTTCTCAAAACTAGATCCTCACTTTCCATCTCTTCGATTATGCGCAACTGAATTCTCCACTCCGAATTAAAATACAAGTTTGCCGTTAGATACTCAGTCCCAGACACAAGATTGGTCATTACAGCAAATGGGACCAAAAACTTTGCAATTCTAACCCCCTATACCATTCTTCATTAGTCAGACAATACTTGTAGTTTGATTCAATAAGAGAATAGTTGACAAATGCCAATCGAAATTTAATTGCACATTCTAGCATGAAAAAAGTAGAGTTCCAACGAGTGGGAACATCCATGCGCAAACCCATTGAAGATGTCACACTCACACCAACTTGTTCACAACATTGGGCAAATTTTATCAACATACTCTCAGATCCTTTTACATACTTAATGCTCTCCCTAATATTGTAAATAGCCTCACTACCAACTTTCAATCCATCTTGAACAATGAGGTTCAAAATATGAGCCGAACATCAAATGTAAAAATAATCCTCATTACTCACCAAGGCTTTGTTAACTAGCATTAAGTTCTTCAAATGATCTTGCATGTTATCACAACTAGAGGCATTATCTAAAGTGATTGAAAACACTTTTTTCTCGATTCCTCAATCCTTCAAAAAATCATAAGCTTTGTCACACAAGAATTTATCAGAATGCGGTGGAGGAAAATGGGAAAAATTAGGGATTCTACTATGCAATATCCAATTTTCATCAACAAAATGTGCAGTCAAGCAAAGATACCCCTCCGATCTAATTGATGTCCAAACATCAGCCGTGAGACATATTTTACCACTAACTCTAGCCAAAGCAAGCTTAAGTACCTCTTTCTCCCTCAAGGCAATTTTCAAACAATCAGCTTTAGCGGTATTACGAGTATACGGCTTGACCTCCGCATTCAAATAACTATGAACCTCCCTAAGGCCCTTATGTTCAACAATGGAGAAAGGATAATTATGCTTCAATATTGCAATGCCCATTTTTTCACGATAAGCATCTTGAGAAATCTTTTTGGACCTTAATTTCGCCGAGTAATCTAGCTGCATTTGTTTAATATCCATGAATTGCTTCTTGTAGGCATTACAAACCTTAAGATGTTTATGCATATTTGAAGTTCCATGAGTACTCTTGCATGGCTTCCCATCTGGAGTGGTTCCCATTGCAAAACTTTTCTTTCTACACGACCTACATACGACCTTATGTTTATTATCCGACTTCACAATTTCAAATTTCTCCCAAATTGCACTTCTAGACTTAGAATCAATCTCATTCTCATTACCATCAGGATTAGTACAAACAGGAGAGTCCTCATCAATGTCTACAACCTCAACATCAGGATTTTTAGTATTGTTCACAGATTCCGTCGATCCTACAATAGCAACAGTGGTCTATTTTAGTGAATCAGTCAATCTTGTTCACATATTCTTCACAGTTCACAGTTCACACATCATTTTCAGATTTTCAGTGTTTTCATCATATAATCAACAAACAACAGTCCACAAATCCACGATTTTCATGGGATCCAACACAGTCACAGTAGTGAATTTCACGTTTTAATCATGCTGAGGTACCACGATTTTTAGAATTTCAGCAATTTTAATTTTAACAATCCAAAATATTCAATCTAACAGAGGAATCCATTTAATCATTAATCAACATTCAACAATGGTGAACGATGGTGGTGATGGAAACTTCATCATCATTCATCGCGACGTGGTCGGTGTTCATAAAATAGGAGGAGTTTAAGGAGTGACTAACCTTGCTCAAAGAAATCCGTGATGAACGCGTCTGACAGTGGTGAATGATGGTGGTGACGGAGCTGCTTGCGGTGGTTGGCGCAAAGACTTAAAGATGCCGGTGACTGGATCGGCAATGGTGGTCGATCTGTGATGATTGGGGTCGGTCGAAAAAGATTGGCACCTTGGTGGTCTTCGATCTGTGAAGATGAGACTGAGATTGCCCGTCAGTCGTGAGCTGTGGTCCACGCCTCCTCACTGCCGTCGATGGCGGTGGTCTGCAGAGGAGGAAAAAGGGCAGTGGCGGTGACTCGGTGAGACATGAGACACAGACGGGCAAACCAGAACCAGGCGGAGACGGCGGTTCTGTGAAGTGAAAATGTGAAATGCAGAATTAGGGCAACAGAGTAGAGAGTATATATATACCTCAAAAAACGGGTAAAACCGGGTTACCCGTTACCCAAACCGATTCGAACCGGAAAAAAAGGTCCGGTCCAGGTCCGGGTCCAATTTGAACGGGTAGCGTTTTGGACTGCCCATAATTGCAATTTCTTAATGGGCCTGGGTGGACCCGCGGGTACGGGCCAAAATTTGCCAGGTCTAGGTGTATGATTGGCTTCTTAATTTTATAAAGTTTACAAATATAGGGTAAATTATGCCTACAAATTTTCTAATAATAAATGATAGGAAAGAGTTAAACAATAAGTTAGGAAAAAGAAAAAGAACACTAAAACAAATAGGATTATGAAAACCTTTAAGGTGTTAATAATTAAAATTAGGGTCTAATATATATAAGTATAGTGATTGGATAGATTTTTATTAGGTGTATGATTGGCTTCTTAATTGTATAAAGTTTACAAGTATAGGCTAAATTATACCTACAAATTTTTTAATAATAAATCATATGAAAGAGTTAAATAGGGTAGAAAAGAAAAATGACACCAAAACAAATAGGATTCTTGAATTGTATATATCCAATTTTAAAAAGTTGGACTTTAGATGAAGAGACCAATTAAGTTGGGCGATTACCACATGTAAAGCTGAAACTTATGTGTCGAAAGGAGAAGGTTCCTAAAAAATCCAATGTGTTGCAAAGATAAAGTTCTCAAAATCTTACATATCGCAGTTTTAAGCGAAGGTTTCAGCTTTATGTGTGTGTGTGTGTGTGTGTGTGTGTGTGTATACGGATGGTTGAGGTTGAATGGGTTTTCTATGTCAATTGAAGGGTGACGGAAACTGCAAGAAGTATGGTTATTAGAAGCCATGGTGATAACATGGGGGAAAAATGGAAAAGAGTAGTAGAGAATGGTGGATAACTAGAAAAAAGTTCCGATACCATGTAAAAATAATGAAAGGGGATTCATTTCCCGTTGATACTATAGACTATTTATACAAATATGGCGAGATACAGATTCCATAATTATTGCTAATGAAATAAAGCAAAAGAACAAATGAGATTGGGAGTTATATCAGCTACAAAAGTTACAAAGGAGTTGTCCTAGCACCTTGGGAATGACATAAGTTACAAAGGAGTGATCTCAGCAAGTTAGTTGCGACTTTGGCCATATTTTAAGTTTGATATTAGTCTATTCATGAAAATCCTCCTTCTCAACCTAATTGGGCACATAATCGAGTTTCTTAAATATGGGAAAACCAATCCTAATATTTCCAATGCTTTTCTTCCTTTTTCTTGTGTTTTTCTATATTCAAGCATGTTCAACCACACCAAAATTTCTGGTATCTCTCTATGTGCGAAAGAGGCGATAAACGCGATATTCCTTCTCTCCTATAGCCTTCCCCCTCCTCAATTTGTCTCCGTCACCACCGCCAGTTTTTCGATGGTAGTATGTGGTAGCTTAGCTCCCTATTTAGTTAGGTCTTTATGGGGGATTTTCGTGGTGTAGGTGTGCTGGACGTCTCCGTCAAAGGTTGTCATCTCAAACGTGTATCTCCAGTTACAGGCGATTGGTTGGGGTCTCGATATGAGGTTTGTTGTCGTGCTCCTCGGACTGCTTCTCGTTTGTAACTAAGTAGGATGGCTAGGTATTCCTTAATAGAATAGAGAAATCTGGGAAGGGGGATCAAGAAGTTTTCAAATTTTGTTTTTTCCTTCTTCTTATTGCTGGATATGTCGTTCGTACAGATACAATTTGAAGGATTTTGTAGGTTCATTGATCGGGGTTTGAATCATTTATCTCTAGCTATTGAGGATCCCATTTGATGGATGAACAGACATAGGTACTAAATGGAAGTTGACTGGCCACTCTAGTAATTCATGTTGGGCTGGATCAACTATTCAATCAAATGATATGAGCTAGAGATTCCCCCTCACAATTAGATAGGATTAGAATCTGTCGATTCATAGGTTTACTAATCGTATGCTTAAAATAAAACATTGTTTGTCTAAAATAAGAAACATGTGCCTGCGATTGTTTAAAACTCCTTGTCTGGGAAAGAGTGACGATCGAGTGACGTTGCTTCTTCGGCCCGAACCAAGGAAGGTGAGCTTTATCTTCTTTGATCAAATAAAAAGTCCAACCATAGATTGGCCTGAATTGCCTTAGGAAAGACTTCTACAAGAAGTTCTAGGTTTCGGGTGTAGGTGGTTTTTCGCCGTTGGATTTTTTGAGTGTCGCTCTGCCACTGTTTGGAGAAGGCAGAGGAGTCTAGGCCTAGGTTATCTCTTCTAGGGTTAATTTTCCCCCTCCCCCCACCCCTACAATTGACCCCCCTTCCCCCCTTGAGCTAGAAATTAATTGTTGGTTGCGTTTGTTGATGGTGTGGTATTTGTGTTGTTTTGTTCTGTTGATTTGAGTTAGATTTGGCCGATGTTTGTTCATGGCTGTTGCATTCAACGATTACGCTAGTATGGGATCAGGATGGTAGCGAGGGCTGTTGATGCAGTTGGTTCCTTCTGATTGATGCCAGTTGTGTGGGATCCTGGTTACCGTAGGTAAGGGTTGGTTTTTTTTATGAGTCTTGTTCATCGCTGGTGTTTGTGAGGGGCTTCAGTGAATTGATTTATGGGGGTCCCGTTTGGCTTTCAGGCTTGGCAGCAAGGTGTTTGGCCGGAAAAGGTGGATTTTGGGCACCGAAGCCGTTCATGGGGATCGAGGTCACGCCGTAGAGACAGGGATACGCATCTAGACTTGGAATCATTGCTGGGGTTAAGTTGGTGTCTTTTGATTGGTGGATTTATTTCATTATTATCCTATTATTAGTAGGCCATAGCTATCTAGTTTGATCTTGTTTCTAGTTTTATCTTGTTTGCTGGTTATTTAGTTTTTTATTTTATCTTTTTAGCTGGTTGGATTTAGCTGCTTGTTTTCTTGTGCTTGCTCGCTTGGATGGGCTTGTCATCCAATTAATCATTTTTCTGTTGGATAATCCAAGTAAATTCGGTCTAAAAATTATCCTGGTATATATTTCTGAATGTAACTAAATGTCAAAAGTATTACTTATGAAAAAGCATTCTATGATTATACCTTAATTATTTTTATTGTAACATTCACATTGGATTTGTAAGTAAAACTAAGCATCAAAACTTTTCAAAAAGGTGTTTTCAAGACGTGATCTTATACTTTAATTTATAGATTTGCCGGCAATTAAAAAGAGTTGTAACGTATCAATAATTAATGTATTTTAACCAATATTTTGAATACCTTACTTTGGTGCTTTGGAATCTTTCTAATATTCTCATGCATCTTCATGCTTTGTCAAAAAAGTTAGGATTGTTGAGTACAACTTTGTGCGTGTATAACCTGCATGAATAACATAAGTTGTAAGAGACATATGGATGTACCTATTACATGTTTATTAAAAATTTTAATAGTATGACTTAATGCGTATTTATTTTACCTCATAAAATTAGAAGGAAGACAGTTTTTTAAACGTATCACGTGCATTTGCACGGCTCCATTGGCTAGTTCTAATAATTCCGGAACCTAACTTGTTTCCCATCCCCTTACGTGACAATTATGTCACCTGGTCTTGTACCACGATTATGGCTCCATCTGCTAGAAACAAGTGGGGATTCATCAAAGGGTCAATTCCTAAACCTGCATCTAGAGATTCTCACTTCCTCGCTTGGAAACTTGTCAGTAATATGGTTCTCTTTTGGTTGATAAATACTTTACATCAAGTTCTTGCTCCAAGTGTCATACATTCCAACTCAGCCGCCTCTATTTAAGCAAACATGCATGAACGTTTTCCCCTAATAATGGACCATGTATTTTTCATCTTCAACATGACATTGCAACTCAAGCAAATTTCCAGTCTTTCACTTTGTATTTCAACAAGCTCAAAGGATTTTGGGATGAGATATTCTTGTGGTGCCACGAAGGAGTTTGCAGCTTACCACCAAAGCAACAACTAATGCACCTTCTGATTGGGCTAAATGATACATATGCCTCTGTACGTAGTTAAATTCTGATCATGGATACATTACCCTCTACTGGTCGTGCTTATGCTCTTAGTCTTCAGGACGAAACTCAGAGGAATCTTCATTCATTATCTCTTCCCACCTCTGATGGGGCAGCCCTTCCAGCTTCACAACATGGACCTATCTTTCGCACTCAATGAATTAGTAATTAGTGAGCATGGTATAGTGTAAGTTAAATGCGCTCATTGAGGTATCTCTGGTCATACCAAGGAGAACTGCTACAAGTTCAACAGGATTGAATGCTCTCATTGTGGTATTCTTTGTCACCCTTAAGAAAAAAGTTATAACCATGATGGTTACCTTTTGATGGAACATTTTTAATGCCCCTAGCGCAGCAACTTCTCAATTCAAACCCCACTAACACCGCAACACTATCAACTACTTAATTTAATTTAGTCAGGTACCTCAACAGCCCCCCCAAGATCAATTCTATTAAACCTTTGCAAAAACGGGTCATAGACATTTGGGCTACCATCACTTAGTTGGTGATTCATTATCCTGATATGTTAATTGTTAATACATCTACATCTTCAATGGCCACACAAATATTCCTACAGACGAATCTTCCATACTTTCGCGTTGGTTCATCTAGTCTCAACTCTGACATTTTCTTCAGAATGTCATCGGTGTGCCTTCCTTTCTATTCAATTTCTTCTCTGTAAGCAAACTAACATGCAACTTGACCTATTCTGCAACTTTCGATCCAAACTTTTGCATTTTTCAGGACCTATCGACTAGGAGGTGATTGGACTGGGTAAAGAATAAGGTGATCTTTATTGCCCTTCACTGGACTCCACACCTATTTCCATGAACTTAGTCTATGACATTGGTGACTAGGCTAGCTCATCTTATCTACTCTAGTGTTTTTGGTATTGTAAAGTCACAACAGTGCATATGTGACATTTGCCCACTTGCAAAACTCCATCAAGCTCCATTTCCACTAATGCGCCCTTTTAATTAATCCATTGTGATTTATGGGATATTATCATATTGCTTCCAATACTGTTGCTCATTCTTACAATTGTTGACGATTTTTAATGATGTACATGGTTACTTCTTATGCGTTTCAAGTCTGAGGCACAACATTAATAAAGTTCTTTTTTCGATATGTCCAAATCTAGTGCACTTATAGTGTCCAAAATATTCAGATAATGGTCGGGTGTTCTTAACAAGGAGATGCTCAATTTTTTTTCATGAAAATGGGGTTGTTTATCAAAACAGTTGTGTTGTTCCCCCCAATAAACAATGTTGTCGAAGCACCATTATCTTTTAGAAGTTGCTCGTGCTCTTCGTTTATCAGCACAGTTGCCAAGGCGGATATCTAAAAAGTCATACTTTTCTCTGAGTCACGATGTTATCTTTCATGAGGAAACTTTTTTTTTTTTTTTCTGAATTCTTCATCCTTCAACCTACTCAATTGTTCTCAACTTATTCTGGTCACACCCAATAGCCGCTAGGGGTCCCGCTTTGCGCAAACACGTCCACGTAGTCAACGGTCAAATTTCTAATGCATCGAACCGGTGGCGCGTGCACGTTCGAGTCAAGTGCATTTTTTGCTTCGCTCGCCTTGTGCGTGACTTAGGCACTAATTATTTCATGTTAGTGTGACTCACGAGAGCACGATCGTCACGCCGAGACCACCCGAACCCCTTCTCACCAAAAACATCGGCGCAACCGGAGCGATGGGGTCAAGGGGCAAGGGCCTTGGCTAACCCCATGAGGTTGGCCTCGGCCTCCCCCAAGGCCATGGGGTTGGCCTCGGCCTCCATGGGGGGTCGGCCTCGGCCTTCCCCCTGGTTGTTTACTTTTTGCGCAAAGTCCTTTTCGCGCTTCGTTCGCTTCGTACACTTCGTATGTGACTTTGGCACTTTGTTCGTCACGTGGGTACGATTCAATTCGACACGCTCGTTTTAATGCAACTTTCGGATTCATCATTGCCTATCAAAACACCAACCGTCGGCGTGCCCAAAGTTCACCAAAAGGAGGAAGGTGGCCTTGGCCCCATCCCGGAGAAGTGGCCTTGGCCCCCTCCCTGAGGAGTGGCCTTGGCCACCCCAGGGGGTCGGCCTTCCCCCAAAATCCCCGGCTTTGCCCCCTTTTTACGCACACTGTTCCGAACCATGTTTCGTGCTTCCGTGAAGCCCACCAACGCGCACACACTAACCTTGTGACGTCCGCCATCCGATGTCCGTGACCGTGCGTCGCTCTCGTGACGTTCGTCACTTAAAGTCGCACGCTACCGCCGAATGACCCGTCGCCGACGAACCCCGTATCATCATTCTCAACTTTGTCATTATTACATATTGCATTCATTATTTTGGTATAACAGGCACACTCAACTCATGTCCCATCTCCTGGACACCCGACGCGCACCCATGCGCTGTCACCGTGACATTCGTTGCCGCGCTCGTGTGCCCATTATCATGATATGTGCCCCCGGCACCAAGTATTGCTCCGCAACGTTTGTTGCTCCGCCAGTGCGCCATTGTCATGATATGTGCCCCCAGCACCAAGTAATGCTTCGTGATGTTCGTCGCAGCACCCGTGCTCCATTGTCATGATATGTGCCCCTGGCACCAAGTATTGCTCCGCGATATTCGTCGCCGCGCCCGTGAGCCCCTTTTCATGATATGTGCCCCTGCACCAAGTATTGCTTCGCTACGTTCGTCACCGCACCTGTACGCCCCTTTTCATGATATGTGCCCCCGGCACCAAGTATTGCTCTGCGACGTTTGTCACCGTGCCCATGTGCCATTGTCATGATATGTGCCCCCGGCACTAAGTATTGCTCTGCGACGTTCGTCGCCGCACCCGTGAGCCCCTTTTCATGATACATGCCCCCGGCACCAAGTTTTTCTCTGCGACGTTCGTCACCGCACCCGTGCGCCACTTCCATGACATGTGCCCTCGGCACCAGGTATGGTCTCGCGACAGTCGTCGCCGCGTCCATGCGCCACAATCAATGTCTCGTGCTATAAGCACCGCGCCCATGCGCCATAATCATGTTACAGGCCTTCGGGCATCACACTTTTTCACCATACCATGCGCCATAATCATGTTACATGCCTTCGGGCGTGGAACATGCTTTGACCCACTCTCCGGAGTGTGCAGCATTTCAGGGGGCTCCGTTCGTAGTGCTCCGGCATGAGGACCCCTCGCAGCGGGATGGGCTCGTTACCACAAAGCCATCGCCACCACGGGATAGGCTCATTACCATAAAGCTATCACCGTCTTCATTCCGGGGGCTCCATTCATAGTGCTCCGGCACGAGGACCCCTCGCAGCGGGATGGGCTTGTTACCACAAAGCCATCGCCGCCACGGGATAGGCTCGTTACCACAAAGCTATCGCCGTCTTCATTCCGGAGGGCTCCGCTTGTAGTGCTCCAACACGAGGACCCCTCGCAGCGGGATGGGCTCGTTACCACAAAGCCATCGCCGCTACGGGATAGGCTCGTTACCATAAAGCTATTGCCATCTTCATTCCAAGGGGCTCCGTTCGTAGTGCTCCGGCATGAGGACCCCTTGTAGCGGGATGGGCTCCTTACCACAAAACCATAGCCGTCGCGAGATAGGCTCGTTACCACAAAGCTATCGTCGTCTTCATTCCGGGGGGCTCTGCTCGTAGTGCTACGGCACGAGGACCCCTCGCAGCGGGATGGGCTCGTTACCACAAAGCCATCGCCGTCTTCATTCCGGGGGGCTCCGTTCATAATGCTTCGGCACGAGGATCCTTCGCAGTGGTATAGGCGACTCCTTTGGGACACTATCTCCGTCAGGGTGTCTTCATGAATGGACTACGTGCTCCGGCACTGGGGGCTTACGTCGGCACCCCTATGGACTTTGACCCCTGGGTCACTCCGAGGCGAGAGTATGGGGGTTCTCTGGCCACACCGACGCTGTGAGAGCCTGTCTTTTCAGACAGACAGAGCGACGCTGTGCAGGGCAGGCCGGGTGAATATGCAATTTGACAGTCCGTGGAACACCGATAGCTGTGGACCCCTCGGTGACGTGTCACTCCCAGGGAGCGCCGCGTGTCACGTGATGACATCATCATCTCAACCTCTATAAATAAAGGTCTTGAGAATTCATTTGCAGGACTTCAGAATTTTAAATTCTCAAAACTCTAACATTTTCACTTTCTTACTCTAGAATCCTAGAGAGAGAAATATACGAGACCCTAACTCTGGACCTAAGCATCGGACTGTGACTGTCGTCGTGTATTCACCATACGCCATCGCCCTCGTAACACTGCCACCCTCAGGCTCTGTCTGGAAAGCCCTTGGTCTCTGCCCTTGCTGTGTCCCGCATCATCACACTTGGCATCTGACTCGGATGGCATTCCTTGTGGCACCTCCACATCGACGGCAAACCCGCTTTCCTTGGCATCACCAATGATGCTATAGTGATCCACTTTCAAACATTGGTCATTTTGTCTCCATTAAATTTTCATTGCTCCTTTAAGTCCATAGAACACTTACAATTTGATTTGAATTCCACAAATTTACAACACGAGGGAGAACAAAAATTTGGACCTCATTCTCAAGATAAGAACTGTTCATACCCTATCCTGCTCAGCCCCCCGGGGCCCGCTAAGGGACTTGCGTCACGCGACACATCACCCAATCAACGTCAATTATTCAACGCCATAACCCGGTCAAAGTGTATCTCCTTTCGAGCATCCACAGGCATCACCAATGCAGAACACAGTCAAACCGTTGGAAAAAGGGATCGACCCCTCAAGGGGTCGGCCACCCCTTTCCTAAGGGGGTCGGCCACCCTCCCCTTGTAGGGGGTCGGCCACCCCTTCCTTAAGGCGTCGGCCACCCCTTTTCTTAAGGGGGTTGGCCACCCCTTCCCCCAAGGGGGTCGCCCACCCTTTTGCCTTGCAAGGGTCATTCCTAAACCCCCGACATCACTCATAGCGCTCTCAACAATACCACAACCATGCTACAAGCCTCCGGGTGCCACACTCATTCACCACACCATGCGCCCCCGCCATGGACGTGGAACATGCTTCTACCCACTCTCCGGAGTGTGCAACATTCCGGGGGCTCCGCTCATAGTGCTCCGGCATGAGGACCCCTAACTGCGGCATGGGCTTAGCGCCATCATGGGCTTAGTGCCATCACCGGCTCAATCAAACTGCAGGATGTGCTTCGTGCCGTCGCTGGCTCAATCAAACTGCGGGACGGGCTTCGTGCCGTCGCCGACTCAATCAAACTGTGGCATGGGCTTAGCGCCATCACGGGCTTAGCGCCATCGCCGGCTCAATCAAACTGCGGGATGGGCTTCGTGCCGTCGTCGGCTCAATCAAACAGCGGTATGGGCTTAGCGCCATCGCCAGCTCAATCAAACTGCGGGACGGGCTTCGTGCCATCGCTGGCTCAATCAAACTACGGCATGGACTTAGCGCCATCTCCGGCTCAATCAAACTGTAGGACGGGAATCGTGCCGTCATCAGCTTAATCAAACTGCAGCATAGGCTTAGCGCCATCACCGGCTCAATCAAACTACGAGACGGGCTTCGTGCCGTTGCCAGCTCAATCAAACTACGGCATGGGCTTAGCGCCATCACGGGCTTAGCGCCATCGCCGGCTCTATCACCGGGGGCTCTGGGCCCTCGCATCAGGATAGGCTCACAACCCTGAAGCCATCGTCGGCACAACCTTAAAGCCACTGACATCATAGTTACAGGGAACTCTGACGCGAAGACTTCCCTGCAATGGACTCTCAGCCCAAGCGTCGACCATGGCCACTCACGTTACTCATATCGCAGTACTTTGGACCCTCTGGCGACCATGGCCACACACGTTACTCATATCGCAGTACTGTGGCACCAAGCGGCAGTCCAACGGAGAATCAATACTTTGAACCCCCTGGCGACGTGTCGTTCCCAGGGGGTGACACATGTCAACTTGTGACACATGCACATTTTTGCCTATAAATAGTAGACTTTGGAGCTTATTCAAAGATCTTTTTCTCATTTGAACTTTTCACTTTCTCTCTCTAAAAAGACATTCTCTCTGGAATTCTAGTGAGAGAAACACATTTGAACCTTGGTCACCAGACCCTTGACGCTGCACCCTTGACAAGGACTGTCGACCGTCGGGGAGGTGAGCATCGTGTTGCAGTCTGCTGCACTTAGGCATCATGCCTATGCAACGATGAATTACGAGGGCTACCAGCCAGAGCCTTATCCATCTCGTGCAAGAAGAGGACTACCCGGTTGAGCAAGAGGGGACTAGTGCCCTGCATCACCAAGGCCACCCCACATCTGACGTGCAAGTTACAGTCAATGCTGCCATTCAGCAGTTCATTCCTACTATAGCCAGCATACAAGACTCGCAGGCCACTCTCATGATCTCCATGAAGGAAATGCAAAGATCCATGCAGGCCATGGCCTCACAGCAAGTCATTCCACCGGTCCAGCCTGCAGGACCTAGGCGGTCCGCTCAGGCCCCATTGTCGCGACCACTACCACCTCGGCCTTCCAGACCCCTGGCGGTGGGGCTCGCGACATCCTCCCTGCCTATAGCTAGCACACTGCATCCAATGATGCCATCGCACAGACCGCGGCCGGATCTAGGGCTAGTACTACAGCAAGTCACCCCTGTTATTGCACCACATCATCTACCGGTCAGAAGTTCTTATGAAACTCATGAATCCATCGAAATGAAGCCTAACCCCTACCTAACAGAGCAACATCAAACGACCGCCCAAGTGGTGGACATGTCTCACCCAACCACCCATGCTACCGCACACGTGCCTATGGCAACACCTGCCCTGTATCATCCTCCTGCTCCCCCAACCTACCCAGTTGCACCTTCAGGGGGCTCGGGGGCTTGTGGAGCCCCAGCCAGCCATCAGCCGCTAATTTCCAGGAGAAGCCACTCCCTTATTATGTCTCCAAGGCCGACTTTGATGCACTCCTCCGCCGGCTGTCACAACAGTCTACACCCGACTCGTTAGTGCGACTAACAGACCGCACGCTGTATGCCAACGAGATGACCACTGTACCATACCCACTTAGATACAAGTAACCCACTTTTGTGCTCTTCAACGGGCATGAAGGCAATGCCAGTGAGCACTTGACAAGGTTCGTCGGCTCGTTGGAACAGTATGGCCCGGGCGATAGTTTGAAGATGAGGGAGTTTCACAAGTCCCTCACGGGCTTGGCATACACTTGGTATCATCATATCCCCGTAGGAACAGTCCATTCTTGGGATGAAATGGCCCAACTATTCTTGGACAAATTCCACTACGAAGCTGAACGCATCACCATAGTGGACATCGCCAGCATACGCCAGAATCCCGGCGAAGACTTAACCAAATATGTGCACCGTTTTCACCTTAAGTGCCTCGAGTGTACAGATTTCAACAAAGACGAGACATTGGTCCCCATATGCATCAAGAACATGAACGATATCTACCGGGTACACATTGAGAACTTGTAGTTGAAGTCTTGGGGGCACCTCAAGGAAGAGGCGCGACGTACTTACCAGACGGTCAGCTCTGTCAAACCATGGAAGACTCGCACGCAGAATGCACTGCTGGCCTCGACGAACATACCTAGTACTCAGCACGACAGCAACAGCACCAACCATAACAATATCAGCAACTACGCTGGCTCCAAGCGTCTGCTCCCGGATAAGGACCAACGCCCTGACAAACGAAGACAACAAGAGACTCCCCCTGCCTTTTCATGCGATCTGAACATGGTGAAAGAACTCTTGATAGAATGGGTTGTTAATGACCATAACTTCAGATTGCCACCTGTGCGGATCCCCATCACAGACGAAGAAAGAACCTGGCCCAACTACTGTCCCTTCCATTAAGCCCTTGCCCATCCTCTCCAAAACTGCAACGCGCTACGAACTATCTTTGCAAGAAAGGTCGCGTTAGGCGAACTACAGTTATGGAAGAACAACGATGTGCGTAAGGACCCTTATCCGAACCATGGCAACAACAATCAAGGACATCTGGTGCTCATGGCTGTTACTAACCACGTCGAATCTCTAGTCCCTGAAGCCCCTGCAAAGATCTCTCTTATGGTCACACCTTGTATACCTTCTGCTCTTCAGCCAACATCCTCAGTCGGACAGATGTCGAAGATTAAAAGCTTTTTTTTGATGAAATGGGGTTCTCACCCACGACATGGACTTACCTCTCAAGCTGTCTGATCGAGGTCACCACAGGCCTCGGTCTTGAATGCTTCGCTGCCCAAGCCGAACTCAGACATGTCCCTTCTACCGCATTCATTTTCTCGGATGAGGACACACCGTCAATTGAACACCATAACCGATCGTTATACCTTGAATGCACTGTTAACGGCACAGGCTTTCGTCGCGCCTTAGTAGGCTACGGTGCCTCAATTAACATCATGCCTCTCATCACCCTACAGTAAGCCGGCATACCACCAAGGAAGATCATCTGTGACCCCGTCAAGATTATTGGTTTAGGGCAGGGCCCCCAGTTCATCCTCGGCCACATCACTGTCGACCTCATGGTCAGAACTGTCCGTCGTGACACCACTTTTCATGTGATAGACAGCGAGTCCTCCTTCCACCTTCTACTTGGACGACATTGGATTCATGTTAACAAGGTTGTCCCCTCAACGTACCACCAATGTGTAAAACTGGTGGCCGGTCCTGTGGGACACGAGGTAGCAATAACAATCCCCGTAAGCAGGGCATCCTTCGAATGTGCCGAGTCTTACTTTGCTGAGGCCTCTTTCTTCACTGAGCTCGCCCCGAATGGTGAGAACGCCACTCACATCTATTCCACCAAATTGCCAGATTGGGACGAGCTGTGCGGGAACAAGCCTCCCAAGTCCAAGTCTGAATCCGAGAAAAGCAACAAGAATAAAGTATCAGCTTCAGCGCCGCCACTCGCGGTCTTGACCAATTATCTGCCTTCATCCCCCCAAGTCCAAAAAGCACAAGTCTGAACCTACCTTCTGACGCATCATCAAAGACAGGAAAGTGATCTACCAGTTATGATGGTGTACGGGGGGGGGTCCCAGGTGGTTCGTCATCTGACCCCTTCGATCCTGACCCGACCACAGAAACAGAATGGTGCTATACGACCGAGCATTGCCCGCCAGACCGCGAACTTAGTCTAGGCACTGCCCCACCCTGCTATGAAGACGACCCTCAACCGCAGGCCAAAGATCAGGAAGAAATTAACCTGGCTGACCTGGGCGAGGAACCTCGACTGACATACATTGGCACAAAACTCGCCCCAGGCCGAAGAGAGGAATTGGTTACCCTCCTCCTTGAATATCGCGATGTATGGGCATGGAGTTACAACGAGATGCCTGGGTTGGATCCCGCCTTGGTGACTCACCATCTCAACATCACTACCAGATTCAGCCCTGTCCGACAACATCCGAGATCTTTCCGCCCCGAGCTCGAATTAAAGATCAAGCAAGAGCTTGAGCGACTTTTACAAGCTGGCTTTATCGAACCAATTACTCGTCCCATATGGCTGGCTAACGTCATCCCTGTCCAAAAGAAAAATGGCCAAGTCCACGTTTATATTAACTTCCGCGACTTGAACAAAGTGTGCCCTAAAGATGAGTTTCCACTGCCCAATATCGACATGCTTACAGAAGCTGCCGCTGAATACGAGACCGTGTCCTTCATGGATGGCTTCGCCGGCTACAACCAAATTTGAATGAATCTGGACGACTGTGCCAAGACAGCCTTTTGGACTCCAATGGGTAACTTTTGTTGGAAAGTCATGCCCTTAGGTCTCAAGAATGCGGGTGCTACCTATCAGCGAGCCATGACCACCATCTTCCATGACATGATACACCGTACCGTAGAGGACTACGTCGACGATCTTATCATCAAGTCCAAAAAGGAAAGTGATCATCTCACGGACCTTCGAGCAGTCTTCGATCGTTGTCGATAATACAGCATGCGGATGAATCCGTTGAAATGTGCCTTTGGAGTCTCCTCCGGTAAATTCCTCGGCTTTTTGGTTAGTCAACAAGGGATCGACGTAGACCCTTCTAAAGCTGCTTCTATCCAAAAAAATGCCACCATCTAAGAGCACCAGACAGTTGAAGAGCTTCCTCGGCAAGGTCTCCAACCTCCACTGATTCATCCCTACCTTGGCTGAACTTATCGCACCCTTCCGGCACTTGATGCACAAAAGCGCACCGTGGAGTTGGGAGGCACCCCAACAACAAGCATTCGAACAGTTCAAGGCGATCCTCATGTCACCACAGACCATGGTTGTGCCCCCACGAGGTGTTCCACTCTTGCTTTACTGAACCTCCACACCTAGGTCCGTGGGGGCCTTGTTGGCCCAAGAAGTGGACGGGGTGGAGCATCCAGTTTATTACCTCAACCAATCAAACAGGGGACCCGAGGCCAACTATTCTGAGCTCGAGAAGCATTGCTCCGCCTTGGTCTACGCCTCACAGAAGTTCCGGCACTACTTCTTGTCGTACCAAATCATGCTTGTCACCAAGGCTGACCCACTACGATACATGCTCACATGCCCTGCCTTGTCTGGGCAGCTTACCCGCTGGTTATTGCTGTTAGCCGAGTTTGGCCTGTCCATTAGAAACCCTACAGCTCTGTGGAGCCAAGCACTTGCAGATCTCCTGGCCTTCTTTCCACGACAACAGTGTGAACCAACCTCAGATCAATTACTTGGGGAGGAGACGACCCTGATCTCCGACATAGATGAATTATGGATACTCGAGTTTGACAGCTCATCCACTAGCAAAGGTCCTGATAGAGCTCCCCTCCGGTAAGGGGGCGCCGGTATAGTCGTTCACAATCCACAGGGTGTTACCACATCCCTATCCTTCAAGCTTGCATTCCCGATATCCAATAATGAAGCTGAATATGAGGCCCTTGTCATCGGCCTCATGCTAGCTACCAGTATGGGGCTAAGTCATTATGCATAAAGGGGGACTCAAACTTGATAATGAAACAGGCTGACAGAGAGTTCGCGGTCAAAGAGTCAACTTTGGCGCCTTATCGTGCCCTGGTACAACACTTGGAGGGAAGACTTGGCCATGTCCAATATGAACATCACAACAGGTGCCACAATCGACATGCGGACAGCTTGGCCACGATCGCATCAAAGATTGAGTTTGACGGTGAACAGTAAATGCTAACCATCATCAGAAGAACCGCACCATGCACGACATTGAACTTAGTCCCAAAAGACACTACTGCAGGTGATTGGAGGCAGCTAATCATCGACTAACTTAGGGCACCATCTCTAGCGTCCACCTCCACCCTCACGGATTTCTTGATGTTGGGAGACGTCCTATACAAACGATGTCCCGAAGGTACTCTGGCCAAATGCTTGGCCCCGGCAAAAGCAAAGCATAAACTACAGCTCGGCCATTAGAAATGTTGTGGCCTCGACGGCTCCTCTTTGTACCGTCGCCTCCAGCTCATGGGCCTCTTTTGGCCGTCCAAGGCCAAGGACACTTCGGATGTACAGCGGGATTGTTCAGAATGCCTGTATGCACCGGATAGCACGGAAGCACTTGTCATTAACGTCGAGGGCGACTGGCGTTAGCCTTTCCTACAATACCTAACTCATGGGCTCCTACTGCCAGATCGTGGCTCGGCACGATCTGCCAAGCGCCAATCGGTCAGATATTTTGTGATGTAAGGCAAATTATTTCGTAAAGGGTTTTCGGGGCGCACCCTACTTTGCTTACAAGGTGCCTCGGCCGTGGAAGTGATTAATGAAGTGCACAATGGTGTCTGTGGGGAGCATCAGGGATCGCATAAGTTGTACGCAAAATTGCTAAGGTTAGGGTACTATTGGCCGACCATGGAATCTGACTCCATCACTCATGTCTGACATTGCCAGCCCTACCAGAGACATGCTGACAGAATGCACACCCCAACGTTCGATCTTCGTATGATCGTGGCCCCTTGGCCATTTCACTCTTGGGCTCTTGACCTTATCGGCCCCATACATCCGCCGTCAAAAGGCCTTATATGGATCATGGTCGTAACGGAGCGTTTCACAAAGTGGGTCGAGGCCATACCTCTGCGAAAAGCCACGAGAGAGGCCATTGCCAACTTCTTGCGTGACCACATAATCTATCATTTCTGCATCCCCCGATGCATCATCTCCGATAACGGCACGCCATTCATCAATCGGGATGTTCAGACTTTCATGGAAGCGCACGACATCAATCACACCACATCAACCCCGTACTATCCGCAAGGCAATGGTCAAGCTGAAGCCTCTAATAAAACCATGTTATGCGTTTTGTCATGCATGGTTCACGACGCAAGCAGCTCTTGGTCCAAAAAGCTGAGCCATGCCCTTTGGGCTTATAGAACCTCTAGACACACGGCCACGAAGGCCACACCCTTCTCCCCTGTCTACGGGGACGAGTGTGTGGTACCAGCCGAGGTCGCGGTTGCCTCGGCATGACTAGCCCTCAGCAGCGGCCTCGGGGAGGAGGAAACCAGAATGATGGCTCTTGAAGGCCTAGATGAAAAAAGAGCTAACGCCATGTGCCGAATGAAGAAACACCACGAACAACTTGTCAAAGCCTACGGGAAGACTATCAAACCCCGCTCCTTCGTGGAGGGCGACCTTGTCCTCCGAGCCACCAAGCATGTGCGGGCTAACCGATCGGCCCCTAAATTCATACCTAACTGGGAGGGGCCACTTGAAGTGCATACAGCCAGAAGCAATGGCTTGTACCTACTGCTTGACCCAGATGACGGACGGCTCACGGCCCCTATCAACGGTCGCTACCTAAAGAAGTACTATGCATAACCAGTTGCAGCTTGCTCCTCACGACCCACCACACGTAGTTTAGAACGCTTACACAGCATTTTTGTTGTATATACACGCATATCCTGACTTGTAACTCTTGCTGCTCATTACAAGTTTCTTTTATGAAGCAGCACTTTAATCCGAGCACTATCCATAAACAGTCTGTTCGCTACACATATTTATGCTTAGCCTGCCCCTTATTTTACTCGCACCTAGTCACTAAGGTGTTTGCCCTTGACAAAAAAAGGGGGAACACCAATGCACAACCATCAGACATAAGACATTCGACAATCGTAACAAAATAACAAGAGCGCTATGTACTCACAACAAATGACAATAGGACAACACACAGCCATGCTCATGATGCCAACAAGAAAAATAGATGTACATATCAAGTTTTTCAGCCACTATCGGGCGCTGTTTATACATCAATCCATCGCAAGCCCTACAAAAACCTAGATAAGAACACTGCCATCGGATGAGAGCTAAACGCCTCCAGTGTGTGACGTTGAACCTGCAGCGCTGACCATCCCGCCACGAGCTCGGCCTGCCGCCTCAGACGCTCAGCTTCTCGAGCCTCCACATCAGTATGCCATCTCTACAGGTCACTCAGCCGTCTCTGTAACTCGGTCAGCTGCCTCTCTATCTCCACCACCTCCCTGTCAATCATGCCCAGCTCTCCGCTAATCTCTGACCGCTCCACCTCCAACCCTGTATGCCGCCTCTCAAGTAACACCTCCTCCATCTGCACCAAGGCCATCCTCTCCCCCATAGCACTTCCCTCACTCCTTGACCTCAAGAAATCAGCCATCTAATCCAACTGCAAGCCTAGAGAGGTGAATGGCGCAAACTCTCTCAGCGACTGCTCAATGAACGCTGCCGACCAACCCGTCGCAGGAATACTCGCAAAGGGCAGTAGCCACTCTACAAACCCTGCATACACCCACATATGCAAAAATGGGTTCTCTACAGTCACTCCCTCAAATGTCTGCGGTTATGTTGCCTTCAACAGCTCTAACCGGCGCACTGTCTCAGCGGGCAACTGGAGGCTCTCCCACCACGTCGACCTGCCCACTCGACGATCCCCTACTCACTTCACTAGCCACTGCACCACTCCCCACTACCACAGGCCTCTCCCACACTCCACCCGCTGCCTGTGCACCGACGGTCATCGAGTGCATCGCCATCAATGTCACCCCCGCCTCGACAGTTGACCCCAACAACGTATCCTGCTGGCGCTCCGTAATAGGCTGTGTCGAAATCTCCGACTCACGAGCACGGGGTGCCACCGCAGGCTCCAGCTCCACCGGGTCCTCCCGCTCAACCCCCACAACCTCCACCTCCGGGCCTGTCCACCAGTAGCCACTGGCATCAAACATCAGTGACTCGTCAACCACTCCACCATACACCTCCTCTACTCTCTCCTCAGCACCCGGCAGTGGGCTCACCCTGTCGCTCACACTAGCCCCCGACGTATCAACAGCCTCCGGCTCACCCCCGTCTGCCTGCTCATCTACCTCAACTGCCACCGCCTCCTCCGCCTTGGCAGCCACACCTGCGTCACCGACTCCCTCCACCGTTTGCTCCTCATTTTCCTGTCAAAGGAACTGTCAGTACTTGCGGCACTACTCCCCTCACTCCCGACAGTGTGTTCGTCTTGTCTGGGTCCGGCTCATACGACCTCACTCCACCATCATCAAATGTCAAAGGCACGATCGTCTTCCCGCCCAGCGCAACTCTAGCCTCATCTGTCAGTTGCACTACCACTGGTTCTATCGTCATGACCCGCGATGGTCATGATGCACTAGCCACTGCACCCCGCGGCTTCGCAAATATCTTTTGCTTAACCTTTTTTGGAATGGGCATCTGCTCGGCGAGCGTGGTCCTCGCTCCACCCAATGACCGCGACGACCCCCTCACGGCCGACCCCTCTGGCTGGTTGACCCATCGTGCGGCTGACCCCCTGGTTGGCAGACCCCCCGTGCGGCCGACCCCCCTCCCATTCTTCCTTCCTCTCTTCCTTCATTTCCCCCTCTTTCTCCTGATGAAGCCGACCCCTCGTGCGGCCGACCCCCCTGACTAGCCGACGCCCCTTGCGGCCGACCCACTTCCCCTTTCCTCCCTCTCCTCCCTCTTTCCTCCTTCCTCTCTCATTTCCCTCTCACCACCTGGGCCGACCCCCTGGCTTCATCGACCCCCATCACCAGCCGACCCCTTGGCCACTGCTTGCCTTCTCTCACCATCTCTCATTTTTCTCTCTCTCTAGACTAATGAGGTGCAAATGATTTTTTTCTCAACTCGCCCCCTTCACTATTTATAGTAAAAAAAAGGGGGAGAAGCAGCTCTGTTTTTTGCACACATCGCCCTTTCGCGCAACGCGCGTCCCAAGCCACCACGTTTTATGCATGCGGCGCCCGCTCGGGTTACCCCTCCGCACATGCCACACGCAGGGGACTTATGTTCATACCCCATCCTGGTCAGACCCCAGGGGCCACTAAGGGACCCGCGTCTCGTGACACATCACCCAATCAACGATCAATTATTCAACACCATAACCCGGTCAAAGTGCATCTCCTTTTGAGCATCCACAGGCATCACCAATGCAGTGACATGAACACAGTCAAATCGTTGGAAAAAGGGATCGACCCCCCCTCAAGGGGGTTGGCCACCCTCCCCTTACAGGGGGTCGGCCACCCCTTCCTTAAGGGGTCGTCCACCCCTTTTCTCAAGGGGGTCGGCCACCCCTTTTCTCAAGGGGGTCGGCCACCCTTCCTTCAGGGGGTCAGCCACCCCTTTGTTGTGAGGGCTCGGCCACCCCTTCCCCGTAAGGGGGTCAGCCACCCCTTCCTCCAAGGGGGGTCGGCCACCCCTTCCTCCAAGGGGGGTCGGCCACCCTTTTGTCTTGTAAGGGTCATTCCTAAACCCCCGACATCACTCATCGCGCTCTCTACAATCCACACTCAACACCAATGGTCACTTGACGCTCGTCACCGACCGTGCGCAATCGTCACGACAGTAGCACACTATCACAAGTATTGCTTTGCCACAGTCGTCGCTGCGCCCTTGCGCCATTCTTATGATACGTGCCCCGGTGCCAAGTATACCTCCGCGACAGTCGTCACCATGCCCATGCGCCACAACCATGTTACAGGCCTCCAGGTGCCACACTCATTTACCACACCATGCACCCCCGCCATGGACGTGGAACATGCTTCGACCCACTATCTGGAGTGTGCAGCATTCTGGAGGCTCTGCTCGTAGTACTCCGTCACGTTGACCCCTAACTGCGGCATGGGCTTAGCGTCATCGCTGACTCAATTAAAACTGCAGGACGGGCTTCGTGCCGTCACCGGCTCAATCAAACTGCGGCATGGGCTTAGCGCCATCACGGGCTTAGCGCCATAGCCGGCTCAATCAAAACTGCAGGACGGGCTTCGTGTCGTCGCCGGCTCAATCAAACTGCGGGACAGGCTTCGTGCCGTCGCCAGCTCAATCAAACTGTGGCATGGGCTTAGCGCCATCACGGGCTTAGCACCATCGCCGGCTCAATCAAACTGTGGCATGGGCTTAGCGCCATCGCAGGCTCAATCAAACTACGGGAAGGGCTTCGTGACGTCATCAGCTCAATCAAACTGTGACATGGGCTTAACGCCATCACAGGCTTAGCGCCATCGCTGGCTAAATCAAACTGCGGGACGGGCTTCATGCCGTCGCCGGCTCAATCAAACTGTAAGACGGGCTTCGTACCATTGGTGGCTCAATCAAACTGCGGCATGGGCTTAGCGCCATCGCACGCTCAATCATCGGGGGCTCTGGCCCTCGCAACAGGATGGGCTCGCAACCCTGAAGCCATCATCGGCACAACCTTAAAGCCACTGACATCACACTTACAGGGAACTCTGACGCGAAGACTTCCCCGTAACGGACTCTAAGCACCAAGCGACGACTATGGCCACTCACGTTACTCATATCGCTGTTGATTGTCGACACCACTAGGGCAATGACCCACGGGTCACTCCGGGACGGGAGCAGGTCCTTAGAGGGCATCGCGCCTAGTCCGCCTGGCAGTTGGCTACAGGGGCAACCCCCACCGCTGTCAGGTTCTCTGCGCGTCTTTTGACGTACCTTGTGGGATTCAGTAAGGGCTTGGACTAGTGGCTGGGGCAACGGGCTACTCTGACCATGCTACCGCGGCATGATCAGTTTCCTCAGACAGGCAGAGAGATGTTGCAAGGGTAGGGCAGCACGAACTTTGGGATCGGCAGTCCAACGGAGAATCAGTACTTTGGACCCCCTGGCGACGTGTCATTCCCAGGGGGTGACACATGTCAATTTGTGACACATGCACATTTTTGCTTATAAATAGTGGACTTAGGAACTTATTCAAGGATCTTTTCTCATTTGAACTTTTTACTTTCTCTCTCTAAAAAGACATTCTCTCTGTAAAAAGACATTCTCTCTGGAATTCTAGTGAGAGAAACACATTTGAACCTTGGTTACCAAACCCTTAAATATGAGTTAGCTCCATATTCACCCATATTAAAGAAACACATTTGTTTTTAAGGTTATGAACTTACGTGCAGTGGACAAGGTGTTATAAGGTCATTTTAGGCCACATTCATCATTGTGAGCATCAAACCAAGACTAGTCATGTAACAGTAAAGATCAATTAACACTAAAAGTAATGTAGCCCATGTGTTCCCTTGTTGCTTTTTGACATTGGACTTAATGAAACTTTCATAGCATATCCACTATAACTTTAAGCTCCTTTGACTTTGATTCACATATCGAAGTTTTCAATTCTGTGGTCATCGGTATATATGCATATACCTACTAAGAATTCACTCGAAGTATATCTTAGAACATAATCAATGTGTCGTTATCATCAAAATAAGATCTAAGCCTAGGTTATCCAATCATATGGCTACAATCTCTCCCTTTTCATTGTGACAAATATTGATTCTGACTGTCGACTGTCGGCCTTGTTTGTCGTCGCCCTGCCTACGCGGCTCTACCAGCCCTTGCTACCTGTCTGGGGAGCCTTGCTCTCAGGCCTTACTCAGTCCTTGCTATCTCCCACTTTGCCTATCTAGAAACTGACTCAGACTACATCCTTTGTGGCACCTCCACGTAGCTGCGAACCTCTTTTCCGTAACAACAGAAACTCATGGACAACCTTTACCCTATCGGTTCCCCACATTTCTCCACTCGTCAATGCAAACCACCAAGTCCTTGCATGATTATTTTGTCTCACAAACACATCACGAAAAATTTCATAGCAAGTGCATTCGCCCTCGACGATAAAGACTTCCAAAGGTACCTCTTATCCTTATTTTAATCATGTCTCATGTAATCATTGTCATCCTTTTACCATGGTTTTCTCCTAGCTATCTTTCCACACTTAGAACCTTCCACATTAAGTGTTGTGGTGAAACAATCGCAATGTAGAGACGCCAAAATGATACTTGGACCATTACACCTCTTAATAAGATGACCATGGGCTACAGTAGTACCTCAACGATAGGGACTTCCAAAAGTACCTCTTACCCTCTTTATAATTATCTCTTGTATGCTTATTTATCATCTTTTCACCGCCTTTTTCTCTCAGCTATCTCTTCATAATCAGAACCTTCAACATTTAATGCTGCAATGAAACAATTGTAATGGAGAGATGCCATGGCTGCCTAGATCAAGGCTTTTGAGCAAAAATATACTTGGACCATCACTTCCATACCTTCTAATAAGACCACAATTGGTTGCAAGTGGGTCTAAAGAATAAAGTGTTGGTCTGATGGTTCATTTGAGCATCACAAAGCTCGACTTACATAATAAAAGGGGCTTGACTATCATGAAACTTTTGCACCCATTGCCAAACTGTTTGTTAAGTGTAATAACATTGTTGAACCCATTCTCTAACAACTTAAGCTTTTAGAGTAGATGGTAACTTAACATGGTATCAGAACTCTGGTTTAGCAAGGTCTTGGGTTTGATTCTTCATGCCTGCATATCTAGTCCTTCTATATTATAGTGCTATTTGCACTCAATTTATTTCTGAATTGGTTTGTCTCTCCACGTGTAACAGGGGCTTGCACGTGAGGATGACTGTTAAGTATGATAACATTGTTGGGCTTATTCTCTAACAATTTAACTTTTTAGAGCAGATAGTAACTTAATACTATTTGATGTCTTCTTACAGTAGTCACCACTAAAATTGACCTCTTTATTAACTTGATGTCAACAATGCCTTTTCGCATGGTGATTTAGATAAAGAGGCGTATATTAAAACTCCTCCTAGCTTTGCTTAGCAATTTGATAACCAAGTTTGGTGGTTGTCACTTTACGACTGAACCAAGCATTCCAGAATTAGTTTGCAAGGTTTTCTACTGCTTTGGCAAGATAATCCTTGTTTCCGTTTACTACTGGTGTAATGTTTATGGCTTTTCTTGTCTACATAGACAATATCATTCTCACAAGAACACTACACTCACTTTCTGATTGAGGATTTAGGTACACTTAATATTTCTTGGGCATTAAAGTCGCTCATAACAATTAACAAAGAAAGGTATATTTATCTCTCGAAAGAAGTATCCTCGAAAATTCTTAGAGACGTCGATAGGACATAGAGTAGGCCATGTGGCTTTCGCATGGAACAAAACTTCAAGTTACTTCCTAGTGAAGGAGAATTTCTTAATGATGCATCTCAGTATCGTCGACTCGTGTATGTCTCATTTGTCATACTACCACACGACCAGACCTTGTTTTATTCATTCCAAATTTGAGCCAGTTCATGAGTCAACCCCGCACTCCTCACTACAAGCCACTTCATCTCTTTGATATCTTCAATCTAGCCCAGGTTGTGGAATATCTTTTTCATCTTCATGTTCATTACACCTTCAAGCCTTTCGTGATTCAAATTAGGCGAGTTGACTCACCACAAGACGTTCACTCAGAGGTTCTTCAACATTTCTTGGTTAAAATCTCATCTCTTGGAAGTCAAAGAAGCAAACAAAAGTTTGACACTCTTCTGCTGAAGTGGAATACCGAGCTATGGCTTCCACCTGTTGTGAGATCACATGGTCAGCTTACTAATTGCGAGATCTTGGAGCCCCTCTTACTTGTCCAGCTTCTCATTACTGTGGCAGCTGTTATCCACATTGCAACGAGTCCCTCTTACTTGTCCAGCTTCTCATTACTGTGACAATAAAGCTGCTAACCACACTGCAGTGACTTGTCTTTAATGAATGTACTAAACACATCAAATCAGATTGTCACCTCACTCACGAAAAAGTTCAGCGGGGGCTCATTTTTACAACATATGTTTTTGCCGATCACCAAATTGTAGAAGTATCACCAAACCATTTGGAAAGGACTCATTCCTTTATTTACACAGCAAGTTGGCAGTGTAGGACATTCACACTCTCCAACTTGAAGGGGATTATTGAATTCTAAATATGGACAAAGCCTTAACTAGCCTGCTGAGGTCAATTCTTTGTAACTGTTGCAACTCCAAAGCCGCTGAGATCACTATTTCGTAAGCCATGTAATTGATGCAACTCCCAATCTAATTTTATTCTTCTACTTGTAGATCATGTAATACCCCAATTTTTTTTTCTTTTTATTTTCTTATGCTAGGTTATTACCTTAAAAATAAATAAGTTGTGGTCCTTTTTATAATGTTAAGAAAATGGTTGAAATAGTTTCTAAAGGATTCGGTCGAATGAATCCTGGATTCATTCGAATCAATTGGAAGGGCAGAGATATCTTAGAGCGACTGAAGGATTTGGTCGAATGAAACCACTTTGATTCGAATGAAAAGTATGTTGATTTAAGGAAGGATGAGGACTGAAGTTTTCAGTTGAATGGATGAGTTTTCGGTCGAATGAAAAGAGTTTTTGGTCCAAATGAAACCACTTTGCTTCGAATGAAAAGTATGTTGATTTGAGGAAGGATGAGGGTTAAAGTTTTTGGTCGAATGTAAAGAGTTTTTGGTCGAAGGAAAAATCAAGATTTTGGGAAGGAAAAATTTCGCAGCTGAAGGATTCAGTCAAAAGAAACACCTTTTGCCTCGAATGAAAGTATAATTTTGTTTTCATATAAATAGTCTTTTTATTTCTTTCCATCCCTTTTGTTCTCGGTTCCTATTTTCTTGTGGTGGAGAGAAAGAGAGAATAGAAGGCTTGAGAAGCTCCTTTGGTACTAAGGTGGTGCCTTGAGGTTTTTCTTGTCAAAAAGTTTGATTTAGGTAAGGGATTTTACCGCTTTTTGCTGTGTGAAAGGTATTTTCAAAAATCTAAAAGCTTATACTTCGTCAATTCTATTCGCCTTTATTGGTTTACGGTTGGTTTGTCCTCTTCTGCCTTCGTTTAGAATATGGTTTCCCTCCTCCATTTGTGCCCATATATGAGCACACATTTGAATTTGTATATTTGTAGCCGCCAATTTAAGATTGGCATTGACTAAGTTGAACAACTCTCAAATTCAGAGGGTCCTTTGGACACGTGTTTGTTATGCTAGTGAGCAATAGACTCCTAGTACGCTAACGGTAGCACACGTTTGATATTTGTACATTTGGCTTGACTTTTAAGTCTTATGACCAACATAATCTTCGTATGTTTGTAGCGAACCCAACATACAATAGCCCTGTGTATAGGTTAAATGCTTAACTTTGTTGCTTCCATATTTGATAGTAACACATGGTTGCTCTTTTCTATTTAATATTGTCGTTCATCTCTGTTAGTATTGCTTGATATCTTATCATTTGCTACCTTACTGGGCCATTCAAGCTCACTCTTTCTCTCTTCAACCTTGCCTTTGTCACAGGTAAAGGAAGTGACGAATGAATGTTATGGCCGTAATGGAGTTTTGAGAGTTTAGTATCGTAATTGTTGTAGATTTAACTTTAAAAACCTTACCTGGATAGGGGTCATTTGATTGAAACGAACTGCTATATTTTGTTTAGCCATTGCATACCGATAATCTTTTGTAAGGGGATATTTTGGGAATGGATTGTAATAAACTTTTGAGATATGTGTATATAAAGATATTTTATTTCAAAGGTTCTTGGTTGCTCTGTTTATACCGTTACTCTCGGAACCATAGCGGTATATTAATGAAGTTTGCTTGCAGTCACGGCCTCTGGTTTTGGGGGTGTGACAGGGTTGGTATCAGAGTTGAGGTTTGTGATTCTGTAGACCTGGGTGAGCTTAAGTTTAAAGTGTCGCTAACTAATTGTACGATTAGATTGGTCTCTTTTACAACCAAAGCTTTTTTTTTGTGTGTATCCTTGTATATTTGTAGGCTTATACAATTTTATTTGGTGTGTTAGGATTGTTATGCCTCCTAGACGCTCTAGTCGTAACACCAACAATCCCCACGAATCACCCATGAATGATGGAGTTGCTGAGGCCATTGTATAAGGATTTTAGAACTTGGCGAACCTAATAGCCAGTGGCAACGGGATGCCATTGAATCAAAATCAAAACAACTGGCATAATGATGATGTTAGAACTGGAGATGTGGAGAAATTTAAAAGGTTAGTGCCCACCTTTAAAGGGGAACCCAATCCAGAGAATGTTGAAGCGTGGGTGAACCAAAATGAGAAGGAGCTGGCCTATGGGGCAACAACGATGAACAAAAGGTGGCGTATGCTGTTTTCACGCTAGAGGGTGAAGCTAACCAATGGTGAAAAATGGTCAAGCGCACGCAGATAATCAGCGTCAATCATCCCATGAGTTGGGAATGATTTAAAGGTATTTTCTTCGAGAAGTATTTTTCTCAGAATGTAAGAGATCAGAAGGAGGAAGAATTCCTAAAGCTTGTACAGAATGATATGACAGTAGCACAATATGGGGCGAAGTTCACCTCATTGTCAAGATATGCCCGCATTTGGTTGACATCGTGAATCGTAAAGCGAGAAGGCCATGGCCCAACCATAACCATAACCTCGAAATGAGAGTATCTTGGTGACCTTAACAGATAAAATTCCTAGCTACATGGAGTTATTGAACCCTACAGAGACAGTGAATTGGATTAGAAAAATAGAGAAAATTTTGAACAACTGATCGTATAAATTTGAGCAACTGTGAGTGAAGGACGAAAGATTGAATTTTTTGGATATAAACTAAGAGACGAGGTCAATTAGGGGTGAAAAGAGTATCGAAGAATCTGACTTATCAGAATTGATTTATGACATTTGAGAACCTCTTAGAGAATTATTTTTGACCGGTATTTTGCGAGATTTTGTGAACAGATGTGAAGGAGCTGTTAATGTGAAATAGCAGATGTAGAATTGATAGACAAGGTTGAGAAGAAATATCTTATTTTGCTAAATTTGCAGTAAGGATGTTATTGATGGAGCAGATAGCTGCCGAAAGCCTGAGTAGAGGCTAGGCACTAAGAGATGCGGTGATCTCGCTCGATTGGTGAGCTATGTGGAATGTCTTTATCGGTTATGTGCGAAACAGTTTAAGTCTGACAATGGAGGAAGACACAAGTAAACACGTGACAGGTAGAAGAGAGATAAGTGAAAATTTTTCCCGAACAGATTTGTAGAAGCTGACAGTCGTCAGCAAAAAGTTTTTACAGTCAGCATAGTACGATGCTCAAGGTTAAAGGTTTGGGCAGAATCAGGGATTTAAGCCCACTTCAGTTCAGTGATTCTGAGATCTAGATAGAGTTCTGAAATTTGATCGAAACATGATATGTGATTTAGGTGCACGTAAGGTGTAGGCACTCGATCCGCTCAGAATATGAGACTTGGACCGTCGCATGGTTCTGGAGTTTGACTTATATAAAATGTTGGTCAGGGTGGCGGGTCGGCTTTTCAGGCCACCCATATGTCATGTGTGGGAGAAGTCAGAGTGGTAAGTTATGCTATAAGTTAACCGGATGATATGTTAGGCAGGTAGTATAGGGCATTAAGTTTGAAACTATATGTTTGTGAGAAGTAATCAATCGTGTACCTATTGCTGGTGTAACAACGAGTAGTATACCTCGGCAGGAAAGAGGACAAGGTTGGAAAGGGCAGAGGCCCAGAACATTAGCTAAATTTTGTTCAATATCCGCTTAGGATGTTGTCACGTCTGATGACGTGGTGTCAGGCACTTTACAGGTTAACTCATTAGATGTGTGTATACTATTTAAGTTGGGAGAATCATATTTTTACATCTATTACTTTGGCATAGAGATTGAGGATAAAGATCCATCCTTTAAGAACATATATTGTGATAAGTATTCCGTTGGGAAATTTTGTGATAGTTTTGCGGTTCTCTATGAATGTACAGTCTTTGGGATAGGGAATCCTTCTATGGACCTCACTCCATTTGTTGCTCGGGATTTTGATATCATACTAGGTATGAATTGGTGATTTTCTAATCACGCATCCGTGTAATGTCAGGGGAAACCCTAATCGTATCTGGGTGGTTTATAAGGTATGAGCAGTTTTAAGTGGGTAATTATGAGTAAGAATAAGGTTTTGAAAAATGACTGGTGTTAAGACTGAAAATTTGGTTTAAGGATACAAGAAGAAATCTGGAATTTTATTCCGTCATCTCATCCATTTTTCTGTATATTGAATTCAAAGACAACTTAATTGAATGTCAAATTTAAATATCAAACGAATGCAGTTTTACCCAAAACATTTAGGAGGACTCTAGGAAGATGAGAAGTTCCATTTCCCAATATTTCGAGTCATTCCCAAGTCGTTAGCTATTTTTTGCCAAAATTGCCTTTTGAGCCCTTGTTTCGGACACCGATTCGGGATTTTCGGACGAAAATTCTCTAAGCTACTTTTTAGGCCAGAAATAATATCAAGATTTTTAAAATAGCATTTTAAGATATTTTGAAATTTTTTTGGTGCCAGATACCCTTAAGGGTATTTTGGTAATTTGCCACCCCGAAGGGGTATTTTGGTAATTTGACCAAGAAAGGTATTTTTCTTAAATTCATATGTGGGAAGCTTATTTTAGTGATCCTACTTAGGGGAAGGCCATTTGGGTGATTTAAGTCTGAGAGGAGCTTTTTGGTCATTTTACACCTTAGGGGCATTTTAGTAATTTTACATACGAAATGAGGGAGGTTTATTTTGGGAGCATGTGTGAGTCTGTAATAAGTTATAATATTGTCTTGTAGACTATTTTTCTGATGATTTGATCATTCTATTTAGGATAAAGCTAAGGACTTCCGGTTAGGATAAGCTAGCTGCGGATCCAGATAAGGGATTCTATCGGAAGCCTAACTCGTAATTGTAAGTACTCTTTTGAATTACTTACGACTAATGTCGAACTCTGACGTATGTGTTGATATCAGCATGTGATTGCCCAGAAAACCCTAATGTTGAACCTATATTGATTTATTTGAAAATCTTGTTATGCTTGCCTACATTGCGTGCTAAGCAAATTATATAATTGTCTGTATCCGTTCTTTTGAATTCTTGTGCCTATATTCGGTAACCATCCACAATCATTTTGCTATTTATTTTGTGATTTTCTTCTAAAAATTCTGAATGATGACTTATTCGGCATGTTATGGTTATTAAAATTCGATCTGATTCTGGTGAATTGAGCTTATGTTAAAGCTCATTGATATTGTCGGTTTTTTTGTGTTGACCTGAGTCTCCGTTATGTGGGAGAGCGTAATAAGGCTGATCTGAACCTACAGAATTATGCTGGGCTAGTACCCAAGGGGACTAGTAATTATTTTGGTACATCAAGCATGTGCACTCTCTGTTAGCCTGCCGGAATGGCATTGCAATCGCCCTAGGATCAACGTTGATTTTTATTTTCTTTGTTATGAATATTGCCGTGACTGCTATGAAAATGACTGGAAAGTATTCTCTGAAATAATTTGTGCTCGTGTTGAAATCTTTTTTAGAAATCTTCAATGTATTTTGGAAAGAATTGTCTCAGATGATCTGTGTACGTTTTGAAATCATTTGGAAAATCATCATCGTATTTTGGAATGATGATTTTGAAGATGATATTTTATTGATCGTTCTGGAACCCATCCTGAGTATTATTGTTTATTTTGGTATCTATTTCTGATGAATTTTGATCCTTTTAGAAATCATTGAGTTTTTTTTTCAGTTTGAAATATTCTAAAAATTTTCGTCTACTGGATTCTTTGGAATCATTTTGGTAATTCTCTTGTTAGTTAGTCCTTGTACAACCTTAGCTCTTAAAAGCTCACCCTTCGTTTGGCTTCCTTCTACAGGTTTTGATCAACACTAGATTGTTCGGGAATGGGGTTTAGAGTATGTGTGAGATTTCAGTGAGCCCACCACTACTGTATAGTAAGAACCCTGTGCGGGTTGGTACTGTTAACTCATTATATAAAGACTAAAGTTTGTAAAGAATCTACGTCTTCATAATTCAAGTTTAAGCAGTTTGTAATATTGTATTTGAAGAATTTGAGTTAATGCCTAATTTGATGCTTTGAAGTATGTATAAGTGAACATGATCTGACAGGTTTGATGTGATTCGATAGGTTAACGACCCGAGAGTTCAGGGCGGCGGAGCGTTGGATTTCTGGGGGTTTTACAGGGTTTAATAGTGTAATCAGAGGCAAGCGCTTACTTTTTGAAAATCTGAATCGACATTGGATCAATCATTCTTTCAAAGATTTAATTCCCTAATTTGGCTGTCTCGATTTTCGTGTTGTCATCATGCGGTTGCAACTGAGATTCCTAATGCTCTTTTCTTTGCCTCGATTTTTGTGCCTTACACCTACTCAATTTGCATCCACCTTGTGGCTGCTATAATATGCTCGGTTATTTTCCTTGTCCATTCGTTCTCCTTTTTTAATGTGTATGTAGCCGTGATTTGTTGCCTCATTTTGCGTGCCCATAAGAAACCCACTGCCTGACCTTACACATGGTCCTCCAGACGGAGTTTTTTTTCCTAAGTAATATTGTTTTAAAACTTGATTACCAATATACTCAATTTTGAAACTTATTTACTCGCATACCACACTTTTGTAAATCTGTAATATTCCGAATTTCAGAAGCCGGTTAAATAACCATATGGGATCCAAAAAATAAACAGGCGTTAAATTTGAGCAATGCTTGGATAATAGTAGTGTATCGAAACTTAAAATATTTTGAGACAAATATGTAATTTTTGAAAATTTAGGGGCATTTTCGTAATTTTGGAAAACTTTTGGGGCATTTTTGTAATTTCAAAAAACTTTGGGGGCATAAATGTAATTGATGTTTTAAAATGGGTAGTGTATATTTTGGTGATGTCTAATTAAACCAGTCATGATTACACGAATTTTGGGGTTTACATGTAATTACATAGAATTTAAGGTTATTTTGTAACTATAGAAAATTTAGGGGGCTCATATGCAATTTTTGAAAATTTGTACTTAGTTGGCAAGATGATAGCCACGAAGTCCCTAGACATGACCACCTGGCATGGACCACCTGGCATGGTGACTAAGGCAATGGAAATTATCTACTTGCTTAAGAAAAAAAAAGGAAAAGAAAGAAGGAAAAATAAGAGGGAAATTCGGGAAAGAAAAGAAAAGAAAGGGAGAACAGTAACCAAACCAGAAGAACAGGAGAAACATAGAAGAAGATGGGAAACAGGGAAGTCGTGGAGGAAGAAAAAATAGGGAAGAACATAGAGGATTTCCAAACACTTTTAACGGGCAAACCCTCCAAACTTCTCGTAAGCATGTTCCAGTGTGCGTTTGTGAAGTTTGTGTGCATTTTCAATAACTGTGGAGCATGTGTTAGAACTGTAAACATGGCTGTCGAGCCATGTTACCGGGGGAAATTTTCTTGGGATTTAATGCGACGGGTGATGCGTTGTAGCTATGTCATCGTGTAAATGAGATCTTGCAACCAATAAGTAACCTCGTTGGGCTAGTGGGAAGCTAAGGGGGAGAAACTATGGTTGGGCAGTGGGTTTGATGAAGTTGCAGGTTATGTTATGTGTTCATGGCTTGGTAGTGAGGCTTTGTGTGAGATTTGGGTATTTGATTATGTTAGTGTATATGTTTTGACAAGGCAGTGAGATTTTAGGGTTTAAATAATGGGGGTAATGAATCCGTGTGAGAGTATGAATTGTGTGTGTGAAAAGGTGTGTGGCAGTGAGGAAGATGAGAGGTGTGTGTGCATATGGTGTTATAGTGTGTGTGTGTGGGAATCTAAATAGTGATTGTAATTATCACTAAAGATATAATGAATTGAGACAGTTTTTTATGAATTTTTATAAATACCTAAGGTTTGAATTTGACAAATTCTGAAACTGTAACCCCCAATATTTTTACGATAACTACACTCTGGAATTGTTTGAGAATTTTCGGAGTTCACGAAGAGCTCTAAATTGGGGTACCGATTAAAGAACTATATCGAATTATTTAACATAGCAAACTTAACATTTTTAATCTAAAAATTTTATGAAAACCTTATTCTTCTGATATGTTTAATATTCTAAAATTTCAGGCCATTCTGAGGCCGATAGATATTTTTCTCGAAACTGGCCTTTTAGCGTTTAGTCCGGACACTGGTTCAGGATTTTCAGGTGAAAAATTTTTAAAATACTTTTTAGGCCAATAATAATATCAGGATGTTTAAAATAGCATTTTAAGATATTTTGAGATTTTTTCGGTGCCGAAAACCCCCAGGGGTGTTTTGATAATTTACCACCCCGAAAGGGTATTTTGATAATTTTACCTATAAGAGGTATTTTGAAGTAAATTTACTTAAAATAAGATTATTTTAGTGACTTTGCTTATGAAAAAATTATTTTGACGATTTAAGTGTAACAAGGGGGTATTTTGGTAATTTACCACCCCTGAGGGGTATTTTGGTAATTTGACCTAAGAAATGTATTTTTGAATAAATTCGCATATGGTAAGATTTTTGTAGTAATTTTACTCACGAGAAGACTGTTTTGGTGATTTAAGTTCGAGAGGGGCATTTTGGTAATTTTACACCCTAGGGGCGTTTCGGTAATTTTACATACCTAGTGAGAGAGGCTTATTTTGAGAGTATGTGTGAGTTCGTATTAAGTTACAACCTTGTTTTGTAGGCTATATTCTAATGATTTGATTATTCCGTCTAAATTAAAGATAAAGACTTCCGGTTAGGATAATTTAGTTGCGGATCTAGGTAAGGGATTCTATCTGAACCGTGGGGAAGGACTTTCGTCCAAACCCTTATTTTGATAACGCGTACTCGCAAGTACTCATTTGATTTACTTACGGCTAATGCCGAACTCAGAATTTGGTATGATATCAGCATGTTCTTGTCCAGAAAACCCTAATATTGAACCTGAATCGATTATTTGGAAATCTTGTGATGCTCGCCTGTTATTATGTGCTGAGCAGATATGACAATTGTCTGTATCCGTTCTTCCGGATTGTTGTGCTTAAAACTTGATAATTATTCGTAATCGCTTTGTTGTTTATCTGTGATTTTTCTTCTGGAAATTCTGATTTCTTCTGAAAATTCTGAATGCTGACTTATGTCAGTATGATTATTGTTATTGAAATCCGAATTGATTTCGGTGATTGAGCTTATGTTAAAGCTTACTCATATTGTTAATTTTTCTGTGTTGACCTGGGTTTCTGTTCTGTGAGAGGGCGTAATAAGGCTGGTCTGAATCCTGCAGGAAAAGCAGGCTAGTACCCAAGTGGACTAGTATTTTAGTACATCATGCATGTGTACACTTTTGTGCTTTGCCGGAATGGCATCGCGACCGCTCAGGATCAACGTTGATTTTTTATTTTATCTGCTCTGTACACTACCGTGACTATTACGGAAATGTCTGAAAAGTATTATCTGAAATGATCTGTGCTTCTGTTGAAATCCTTTGAAAAACCTTCATTGTATTTAGAAATGATGACTCTAGAAATGATCTATTATCGATTGTTCTTTTTGGATTCGGTCATGTTTGTTCTTGTTTATTTTGGTATCTATTTCTGATGAGTTTTGATCCTTTTGGAAGTCATTAAGTTTTTGACCATCTGAAGTATTCTAGAAATTTTTGTCGGTTGGATTCTTTGAAATCGTTTTGTAATCCTATTGGTAGTCCTTGTGCGACCTTACTGAGCTCTCAAAAGCTCACCCTCCGTTTGGCTCCCTTCTGCAGGTAATGATGAGCTATAGTAGGTTCGGGAATGGGTTAGAGTCTGCGTGAGGTTCTGGTGAGCCCATCACCACTGTATAGTAAGACCCCTGCGCGGGTCGGTACTGATAACTTATTCTCAAGAGTTTGAACTGTGAAGAATCTAAGCTGTAATAGTTTAAGCTAAGTAATTATGATCCAGTATTTTGAGGAATTTGAGTTGATGCTGAATTAGATGATTTGAAATATGTGCTAGTGAACAGGTTTGACAGGTTTGATGTGATCTGATAGGTTAATGACCCGGGAGTTCGGGGCGACGGAGCTCCGAATTTTTCTGGGGGCGTTACAAAATCGTTGTTTGAAACCACGATTTCAAGGTAGAAATCGCTGTTTCAAACAACTATTTCTTCTTTATTTCTACTGTAAAGTAGAAATTGCTGTTTGAAACCACAATTTCAACCATGAAATCGTGATTTCAAACAGTGATTTTTAAAAGTGTGGTATGATGGTAAATAAGTTTTAAAAAGGAGTAAATTGGTAATTAAATTTTAAATATGTATTAATTAGGAGAAAAACTCCTTTCAGACGTGTGTTGGACATTTTTTTTCTCATGTTCTATTGATGTTAATGGTGAACTCACATGACTACGTCAGCCTTGTCCCACCTTTTTACTTATTTGTTTGTACACCATGAGTACTTAATCACTAAATCCTTCTTTTTCATTCCATTAGCAAATTGCAATTCTTTTTTGTTTTGTCTAACAGCTATAATATTCCGCACAAACTCTGTACCTTCTTCCAATTAACTGTGATCAGATTGTTTTGTGTTGCCATCATTTTGTACGGTCAAAATTTACATGTAAAAATGAAAATTGAGATTATAGTTCCTTTCCTTCATTATTTATAGGCAACTAGTGGTGTCTGGCCTATTTATTGGTACATAATTAATTTTGTATTTTGGCGAGCCATGTCACGTGTATGTGACTATTCTGTTTTTGACTTACCCATGTGAATTGGAACGGGAAGCTAGCTCAGCGGGACGAGCTACAGATCACAATCTTATTTTTTGAACCTTGTTCCACCTGTTAGTGATGGCAAGTGTGGCCTTATTCTGAATGGCTCTCCACTGTCTGTCTATGTACAAGGATAGATTTTGACATTTTGAAATTCTGTCTTTGTATGAAAACATATTTTGGCATTTAGAAATTCTTCCTCGTGTCCGTTCCGTTAAAATTTTGTATCTCTGTAATTTCGTACTCTCAGACGTTTTTGTATTCCTTTTGATTGGTCCATTGAGCGACCTTACTGAGCATTTTTCTCACTCCCTTACTATTTTCCGTTCAGTTGATCAGTAGCTGTGTGACTGAGAGCTAGCGATTTTTATACAGAGTCAGTATTTGTATTTTTAGATGTAATAATTAAGACAAATGGAATTTATTTAGATTTTATTTTAGAACTTCGTGTTCGAGTAATTTGGATTATATAAATGATTTAGGCCGCTATAGCATTTATTGATGTGTCTTTGGGATTGATTAGTAGATGCTTTCATTGATCACTTGGGAGACTTTTTGATATTTTGAGGTTTTCTGACTTTATTTATTTGATATTAACGCTAAAAAAAATTGAGGCGTTACAATTAGTACCTTAATAGATTAGCTAGGGTATATGTAATACTCCGGATTTTTGGCTACTTATGTAGGTAATAATTTAAAAATTATACTGATTTGAATTAAGTAATGGACCATAGAGAATTTTCTTGAAGTCCTTTTAGTGATGAAATTAAATACTTAATGGTCTTAGTGGCTAATGTGATTAGATTAAATATTATTTAAACAAAGAAGAAGAAGAAGAGATTTCGACTTGGATTAGGATTTTAAGTCATATTGTGATTAAGTTAGTTGATTAGATTAAGTATTATTTCAAAGAAGAAGAGATTTCGACTTGGATTAGGATTTTAAGTCATATTGTGATTAAATTAGTAATGAAGACTTTAAGATGTGTTATAATTACACTAGCAATAAGGACTTTTAGATGTGTAATGATTGCACTATCAATTAGGACTTCAAGTCATATTAGAATTAAATTAGCAAACTATATAAGGGAGAAGAAGACATAAGAGTCTTCATATTTTTTTAGAGATAAAGGAGAGGAAAGAGAAAAGAGTCAATTGCATTCTTTTGGGTATTCAAGCAAAAAGGTGATGATTGATGTAAGATAAAGAGTCAAGTGCATTCTATTGGGTATATTCAAGCAAAAAGGTGGTGATTGATCTAAGATAAAGAATCAATTGCATTCTTTTGGGTATTCAAGCAAAAAGGTGGTGATTGATCTAAGATAAAGAGTCAAGTGCATTCTTTTGGGTATTTTCAAGCAAAAAGGTGGTGATTGATTCAAGATAAAGAGGAGATTTTTGACATGATATTGTTACTTTGAAGTAAAGATCCAAGATAAAGAGGAGATTTTTGACATGATATTCGTTACTTTGAGGTAAGGGTTTTTACGCCGTCTTTTCGTTTCATACACGAGAATCTTTACGTCTTCGTTTGATTTCAAAATTGAATTTGCTTCTAAGCCTATTATTGATCATTACACTTTTTGTAACGTTATCAATGATCTCGTCTCACTGTCTTATAATTTGCGTTAAAGACAGTTCCCATGTGATTTATAAAAATCTTTGTTCGTTATATCGTAAAAGGTCGTTCGTGATTATTTTGTGCTCTCAGCCGTTCTTTGTTCGCGGTCAAAAAAGTTACTTTCAAAGATTTTTAGACCAACGTGTCTCTCTTCTATTGGTCTTGACGTGTGAATTTTGAGTCTCCTTTGCCACGTGTCAACTTTCTGCTGGGTCTTTTTAGTTATTTACAATTTGCTTCCGCTTTCTCGATTTTCGCGTATTTCTTTTCACCCAAAACTTCTTTTGACGATATCTCATTCACCCGGTCTCCGATTGAGCTGATTTTTGTTTCGTTGGATTCATATTTTTGTTCTCTTTGATTTGATTCTATAATGACTATTTTTGGACTTCGAATAAATATTCACTATATTTATCAAATTACTTTGTGGGTGATATTTGTATTTGAAAGTCACTTTTAATTATCGTGACTTATTTGTGACGCGCCGGCTGCGATATTCGACATGGTATAACCATGATTTGTGATGCTTAATAATAAGCAATTTGTGTATGTGACACCCACAAGTTTTGATAAATATATTTTGATATTCGACTTATTGGTTATGTAAACCCTTTTTTGAGTCGATATTCGACTTATTGGTTATGTAACCCTTTTTTGAGTTGATTTGTTATTCGTTTGTAAATCGATATTCGACTTATTGGTTATTTAACCCATTTTTCGGTCGCTTCTGTTATTCGCTTGTGAAATTCGATTGAGTTATCTGAATTCTTATTTATTGGTTCTATTCGATAACTCATATTTGTTAATCGTTTTTGGTAACCTTCTTTTGGTCACTTTCGTATTCGCTTGTGAAATTTGACTGAGTTATCTAAATTCCTATTTATTGGCTCTGTTCGATAACTCTGAATTCGTATTCGTATTCGTTTTTGGCCCTCAGTGTGTAAAAACTTTTACTGGGCAATTCGTGCTCACCCCTTTGTTTTTTGTTTCATTTCCCTTCCAGGCCAAAAGTAGCACGAAGGGCGAGATATTAGTACAACGGTTGGAATTGCTCTGGTTTTTGATATTGAGAATAGAGCTTATGATTTATTTAGACAAAAATGGGTTAGTTGGTTTATTTTCCTTTGGGTTCAGATATTTAGTCTGAGAGATTTGTAATAAAGTTTTGGATTATTTTTGGGAGTTAAGTTTTGAGACACAAATCATTTTGTTTGTGGTATTTTAGATGCTCTGCTCTACCATTAAGGTTGTTATGTTTTGGACAGGATTGGGTTATGGTTTAAGGACGTGTTCGGACCCTCGGGTTCGGGGCGTTACAGTATATATATGCATATATAGTTACATTGTTATTAAGCATCGTCTGTGTTACTTTACTAAGTATTTCCCTGCACCTTCTGATGGTTTTGCAATTACTCATATTCAATATCATCTGCATTGTTACAATGTATCTGGAAAGCGTCTTTTAATGATATCTGATTTTGAGAATTGAGTTGAATCTCTCTCATAGTACCATCGTATTAAATTTGTAAATCTTTTGATCACTCTAGCGACCTTTGAGCTCTCAAAAGCTCACTTTCTTTCTCTTCTGTAGGTAATAATCATCAGTAGGATACTTGGGGGGTGATTAGAGCCTGGATATAAAGTTGACGTAGATTTTTATTATTTTGTTTGCTTAAGTCCCTGCGGGGAAGCTTGTATAAACTTACGTTATTGAGCCTGTTAATTTAGTCTTTCATTTAAAAATAAATAGATTGAGAATTCAAGTTATTTAGAAATTTTGATGTACATTGGGGTTGTTTTATTGAATTGAGGTTATTCGATAATTAAGCATCGATCGAATGATTGTTTAACACTCCGAAACTTTTAGGGTGTTACAACTTAAAAGGATTATGCTAAATTAAAACAAAAAGTACTTCATAATATACTATAAAGAGAGCTTTAAAAGTAACTATAAACTTTTTAACAAAAAAAGAGAAAAAGAAGATGACATACCAAAATAAAGTAAAATGGAGAGGCTATTTTGGCCCCCAATAACCATTACTATAAGAAATGACCATCACTTTAAAGAAAGCAATAAGGGGGATAATGGGTAATACTAAAAGTCCTACACGATGATATTTTGAACTTTAATGGATACGCTGACAAAACATTAAGCGTGAGAGATAGAAAATTAAGAGAGATTCTTGAAAGTTATAGCTACTATATTTGTTGCCTTAGCAATTAATTTTCTTATGCGTCCCTAGATAACTTGAGTTCATTTCATTCTTGATTTTAAAAATATAACATTTAAGCTCCTTAATCATAACTTTCCGGGTTACAAATTTTGAAGTTTTGTTTGTATCATTAGTTACAATTCAAACTTTTTCTCAGTTTCTAATTTTTATCTAACGCTTCCTAAACTTATATACCTCTTGTAGAATTATATTACAAGAGATTGGACAAGTCCAATATATACACTTCACATTATATTTTATGTGCGTCAAATTGTCTCTAGAGCACTCTCTCTACCTTCATTATTGAAATGCCAAACTTGTAATGTTTGGTGAGAAGTAAATATTTATGTAAGATGCTTGAAACTAATTACAACGTTATCGTACTTTGAGTAACAAGATGTGATGAGAAATAATCAAGATTCTCTTTAGTGACAAGTTGATGTGACAAAAGAAATATTGACAACTACGTTGGTAATTGGCATTAACAATTCGCATTTGAAGGTAAGATCATATTTTTTGCAATGTATTTTTCATACTTCGACTCATTAATTAGCAGTTCATAGTTGATTTACTTATTATTATAAGTTTAATTGTATACTTTTTACTTAAGTCTATATTATTTTTGTTTGAATTATTATTTAATGTGCAAAGTACGCTAGTAAGTATGTGTGTATCTATATGGGTATTGTTTGCGCTCCTGGACAAACTCACCATCGATTTGTGTACCCGCAACACAATCGATTAAAATCGTGAGATTTTTTTATCCCTAGGGTCTGAGAATTTCTTTGAAAATGAAAAATAAAAATGAAAAGTAGAAAGTAGAACGATTGCGCGCCCATAAATGACAAAGAGAGCTTTCAATTGATTGTGAATGTTTACACAAGAAACTAAATCCCTATCGATTAGCAGCAAAAACCTCTAAAAAAAGAAAGAAAAAGACTTGAAAAAATCTTGATTTGTCTGGTTAATGATTGATGATGATTCTGCTCCTTCTTGATCCACCATTTATGTTCCCAACCTATCTTGGTCGGACCCAAGCGCCCACCTGGGGTCCCGCTTCTCGCAAACACATCGATAGATTCAACTGTCAAATTACCAACGCATCGAACCCGGTCAGAGCGCGAACGCTCAAGTCAAATACAACTTAGGAATGATTTGTTTCATATTGATGTCACTCACGGTAGCACGATCATCGCACCAAGACCACTCGAACACCTTTTCATCAAAAACATCGACTGAAGGCGCAACCAGGGCAACAACGTCAAGGGGCAGAGGCCTTGGCCAATCCCATGGGGTCGGCCTTGGCCTCACCCAAGGCCATGGGGTGGCCTCAACCTCCCTGGGCGGTCGGCCCTGGCCTTCCCCCTAGTTGCTCACTTTTCATGCAAAGTCCTTTTAGCAATTTTTTTATTCGTACGCTTCGTATGTGACTTTGGCACCTTGTTCGTCATGTGGGTACGACTCATGGCAACATCCTCATCGTAATGCAACTTTTGGATTAGTCATTGCCCATTAAAACACCTACCGTTGGCATGCCCGAAGTTCAACGAAAGGGGGAGTGGCCTTGGCCTCCCTTCATGGGAGTTGGCCATTGGCCTTGGCCACCCCTAGGGTCAGCCTCGGCCTCCTCAAGGGGTCGGCCTTGGCCTCCCCAGAGGTGGTGGCCTTGGCCTTCCCCAATTTTGGCTTATGGCCTCCCCTCCCGCGGGCATTTGTTTTCTCGAGTCTTTGCACCTTCGCGATGTTTACAGACATTCGTACATCAACCTTGCGACGTTCGTCGTACATCAATCTCACGACGTCCGTTGTCCGTGACCGTACACCGCTCCCGTGATGCCCGTCGCCCAAAGTCGCGCGCTACCGCCAAATGACCCGTCACCGACGATCGCATACCATCACTCCCAACTTTTTCATTACTACATGTTGCATTCTTTATTTTGTTAGAGTAGGCACACTCAACTCACATCCCGTCTTCGGGACACCCGACGCGCACATGTGCACCGTCTCCGTGACGTTCGTCACCGCACCTGTGCGCCATTGTCATGATACGTGCCCCCGGCACCAAGTATTACTCCGCGACGTTCGTCGCCGCGCCTGTGCGCCATTGTCATGATACACGCCCCCGACACCAAGTATTGCTCCGCGACATTTGTCGCCGCACCCGTGTGCCATTACCATGATAGGTGCCCCAGGCACCGAGTATTGCTCCGCAACGTTCGTCACCACGCCCGTGTGCCATTGTCATGATATCTGCCCCGGCACCGAGTATTGCTCCACAAAGTTCATTGCTGCCCCTGTATGCCATTATCATGATACGTGCCCCCGGCACCGAGTATTGCTCAGTAACATTCGTCACCGCACCCGTGCACCATTCTCATGATACATGCCCCCGGCACCAAGTATTGCCCCACGATGTTAGTCGCTGCACCACATTCATAACATGTTCCCACAGCACCAGGTATTATCTCTGCGATGTTCGTCACCGCGCCCATGTGCCACAATCATGTCTCGTGCCGTAGGCACTATGCCCAGGTGCCACAATCATATTATTGCTTTCGAGGAGCTTCGTTTGTAGTGCTCCGGCCTGAGGACCCCTTGCAGCGGGATGAACTCACAACCTTTTAGTCATCGCCGCCATGGGATGGGCTCACAACCTTAAAGCTATCACCGTCACAATCACAGGGGGCTCCGACACGAGGACCCCTTGCAGCGGGATGAACTCACAACCTTATAGTCATCGCCGCCACGGGATGTGCTCATAACCTTAAAGCCATCGCCATCACAATCATGGGGGGCTCCAACACGAGGACCCCTCATAGCGGAATGAACTGACAACCTTATAGTCATCGCCGCCACGGGATGGGCTCACAACCTTAAAGCCATCACCGTCACAATCATGGGGGGCTACAGCACGAGGACCCCTCGCCATGGACTCTGAGCACTGAGTTGCGAGCATGTCCACTCATGTTACCATTGATTGTTGGCACCACCAGGACAATGACCCACGGGTCACTCCGGGACGGGAGCAGTTCTTCGAAGGGCATCGCGCCTAGTCCGCCTGGCAGTTGGCTATAAGGGCAACCCTCACAGCTGTCAGGTTCTCTGTGCGTCTCTTGACACATCTTGTGGGATTTAGTAAGGGCTTGGATATGTGGTTGGGGCAACGGGCTTACTCAGATCATGCTACTGCGGTGTGGTCACTCTTCTTAGACAGGTAGAGCGATGCTGTGTAGGGCAGGCAACATGAATTTGAAAATCAATAGTCCAACGGTGAACCGACATTTAGGGACCCCCTGGTGACGTGTCACTCCCAGGGAACAACATGTGGCACTTTGTGACATAAGCACATTGTTTCCTATAAATAGTGAACTCTATGACTCAAAAGGGGACTTTTTTGGCTCATTCTTACAAAACCACTTTCTCATTCTAGAATTTGGCAGCTCTTGGATTCTAGTGAGAGAAACATAACTTTGTACCCCGACTCTGACCTTGACTTGGACTGTCGACTATCAGTCCTACTCATCTCAACCTCGTCTCCGTAGCACTGCCACTCCTCACGGCCTGTTTGGGAAGCCTTGCCCTCTGCCCTTACTCCGCCCTCACTGTCTCTCACTTTGCATACTTTGAAGCTGACTTGGACTGCAGTCGTTGTGGCACCTCCATGTAGGCATGAACTCACTTTCCTTGGCATCATTTTTGGCGACTCCGCTGGGGATGTGAGTATCGTATTACAGTCTGCCTATATTCTACACTTAGGCCTCATGCCTGTGCGACGGAAAGTTACGAGGGCTACCAGCCGGGGCCTTTTCTATACCATACAAGAGGAAGACCGCTTTGGTGAACAAAAGGAAAGTGTCGTGCGTCTCCAAGGCCAGCCACTAACGATCGCACCTGACATACAAGTCGTAGTCGGTGCGGCCATTCAGCAGCTCACTCCCACCATAGCAAACCTGCAAGACTCACAGACCATTCTCATAGCCGCTATTGTGGAAATGCAAAAATCCATACAGGCGTTGGCTGTGCAACAACATGTTACACCAGCCCAGCCTTTAGGACCTCGGCTGACTCTTGAAGTCGCCCAGGCCCCAAAGTCATGACCACCGCTACCTTGATCATCCAGACCCTTGGCGGTAGGACTCGTGACATCCTTACCACCTGTGCCAGACGCACCTCCTCCTACTGTGCCATCACGAATACCTCAAGCAGATCTCGGACCCGTGCTACAACAGATCCATCCTATCATTGCACCCCAGCATGTGCCAACACCGAGTTCCTCCAAAACACACAACTCCATTGAGATGAAGCCTAACCCTTACCCATCCTAGCAACATTAAACGACCGGCCAAGTAGTGAACATGCATCGCCCACCCACCCATGCCCATATACAACCGTCACCACTAGCTCCTGTCATATATCCACCATCCGTTGCACCTGCCCACCAACTTACCCCACCTAGGGGATCGGGGGCTCACAGCATCCCAGCCAGCCACCACCCATTGACCGTCCATGAAGACCCATCTTTTAACTATGTCACCCGTTCGAACTTGGAAGCACTCATGCATCGCTTCTTAAAAACTCTACACCTGACTCTTCTACCAATCTGCCAGGCCATGCCCCTTATGCCATCATACCCTACCCACCAAAATATAAGCAGCCCACCTTTGTGCTCTTCAACGGACACGAGGGCAACGCCCGTGAGCATTTGACAAGATTTGCAGGCTCATTGGAGCAGTATGGTCTGGGTGACAGTTTGAAGTTAAGAGAATTTCACAAGTCTCTCACAGGTTTGGCTTATACTTGGTATCACCAGATCCCTACGGGGACAGTCCATGCATGGAACGATATGGTTCGGCTATTCTTAGACAAAGGTTGAACGGGAGACTATCGTTGACATTACTGGCGTACGCCAGAACCAAGGGGAAGACTTGAATAAATACGTGCACCACTTCCATCTCAAATGCCTTGAGTGCACAAACTTCAGCAAGGACGAGACGTTGGTTCCCATATGCATAAAAAACATGAACGACATCTACTGTGTGCATCTCAAGAACCTACAGTTAAGGTCATGGGGACACCTCAAGGAAACAGCCCGCCGTACTTATGAGACGGTCGGTCTTGTCAAGCCATGGAAGCCTCGACCGCAAAATACACTACTGGCTTCGGCCGACACACCCAGCACTCAGCATAAAAACAACAACAATAACAACAACAACGACTACACTGGCTTTAAGCATCGGTTCCCAGATGGGGACCGACGCTCCGATAAGCAAAGGCAACAAGAGACTGCACCCGACTATCCATGTGATCTGAATATGGTGAAGGAACTCTTGGCGAAATGGGTGGCACATGACAAACATGTTTAACGACACCCCCGTTCCTCGACCATCATGGCCTCGTCATCTCCAAACATGTTGCCCGGCGCCGACATTGATCGACCACTCGCTCCACCACGACGTCGCGCACTTTGCTTCATCCTTGTCTTTTTTGGCAATCATCCAACATCCTCTCTCGCGTAGGGCGAAACATCACCGCGCACGCCATGCCCCTAGCCAGCCTCGGCCTCGGCACGGGCGACCTCAACCTCGGCCCGTCTCTCTCTCTCTCTCTTTTATTCTTTCTTCCCTCTCCCCTCTTCCTCCTTTCCCTCCCTCCCTCTTTCTCCTTCCCTTTCCCCTTCCTCCTTCCCCTCTCCCCTTCCCCGCCCGTGTTACGCCTGCACCTAGCTTCGGCCTAGGCCTTGCGGCCTTGGTCGGCCTCGGCCTCGCGGCCTTGGTCTGCCTCGGCCACTTGGTCGGTCGGCTTTGCCCCCTCCCCTCTTTCCCCCATGCTCGGCCTCGGCCAGGCAGTGTGCATTGGCCGCTGTCCTGGTTAGCCCATGGCCACCCCTTCCCCCACTTGCTCCTCCTCTCTTACCTTGTTGCATCCTCTTTGCTTCTTGTTCTGTCCTCAAACTCATGGGCGTCTCATGGGTGAAGCTCCAAGCTTCTTCTTCTTCTTCCTCTTCTCTCCTCTCTTTTCTTCCTATCTTCTCTCTTTTTTGGGCTAAGTCTTGAAGTCTTGCAACACTTCACCTAACTTTCCCCCAAAACTTTCTCAAACCATTCAAATTTTAAAAGTTTCCCCCCAGAACTCCAACAACTCTTTTAGCGCTCCATGTTTTATCGCTAACTCCTTTCTTTCGCGCTATCTTTTTTTCAAAGTAGTACTATTATTTTACGTTCATAATTTTAAGTCGCTATCAATTTTTCGCACAAACCCATTTCCAGACAAATTCTTCTCTCGCACTATTTTTTTTTCACGCTAACGCTAATGGAAACGCATGTTCAGTTTTGTTTTCGCCACTCCATTTTTTTCTCGAGGTTACTGTTACGCTGTGCACGCTACCGCATTTTTTTCAAAAAAAAAAGGAAAATGACAAAATGAAAAATCTCAAATTTCAAAGAAACATCCGCTCCCTCACGTCTTTCGTTACTATCGCCCCCGTTCCTCAAGATTCGACACCGGCACTCTTTTTTTGAAGACAGACGCTTATGCGTGCGGGCCCGCTCGGGTTGCCACTCCACACACACCACACGTAGGGGGCTTATGTTCCCAACCTATCTTGGTCAGACCCAAGGGCCCACTGGGGGTCCCGCTTAGCGCAAACACATTGACAGATTCAACAGTCAAATTACCAACGCATCGAACCGGTCATATTGACATTTTTTGCTCCGTGCGCCTTGTGCGCGACGTAGGCACGATTTGTTTCATATTGACGTCACTCACGGTAGCACGACCGTCACACCAAAACCACCCGAACACCTTTTCATCAAAAACATCGACCGTCGGTGCAATCGGGGCAACGACGTCAAGGGGCAGAGGCCTTGGCCAATCCTATGGGGTAGGCCTCGGCCTCACCCAAGGCCATGGGGTCGGCCTCGGCCTCACCCAAGGCCATGGGGTCGGCCTCGGCCTCCCTGGGGGGTCAGCCTCTGCCTCTACGGGGGGTCGGCCTTGGCCTTCCCCCCCGGTTGCTCACTTTTCGCGCAAAGTCCTTTTTGCAATTTTTTGCTTCGTATGTGACTTTGGCACCTTGTTCATCACATGGGTACGACTCATGGCAACATCCTCGTCGTAACGCAACTTCCAGATTAGTCATTGCCCATCAAAACACCTATTGTCGGCGCACCTAAAGTTCACCGAAAGGGGGAGTGGCCTTGGCCTCCCTTCATGGGAGTTGGCCACCCCCTAGGGTCGGCCTCGGCCTCCCCAGGGGTGGTGGCCTTGGCCTTTCCCCAATTTTGGCTTATGGCCCTTCCCCAATTTTGGCTTATGGCCTCCCCTCCCGTGCACATTTGTTTTCTCGAGTCTTTGCACCTCCGTGATGTTTACGGACGTTTATACATCAACCTCGTGACGTTCGTCGTACATCAACCTCGCGACGTCCGTGACCGCACACCACTCTTGCGATGCCCGTCGCCCAAAGTCGCGTGCTACCGCCTAATGACCCGTCGCCGACGACCGCATACCATCACTCCCAACTTTTTCATTCCTACATGTTGCATTCATTATTTTGTTATAACAGGCACACTTAACTCAAATCCCGTCTTCGGGACACCCGACACCCGCCCGTGCACCGTCTCCACGATGTTCATCGCCGTACCCGTGCGCCATTATCATGATACGTGCCCCCGGCACGGAGTATTGCTTCGCGATGTTCGTCATCGCGCCATTGCCATGATACGTGCCCCAGGCACCGAGTATTGCTCTGCAACGTTTGTCACCGTGCCCATGTGCCATTGTCATGATACGTGCCCCCGACACCAAGTATTGCTCTGCTACGTTCGTCGCCGCACCCGTGCACCATTCTCATGATATGTGCCCTTGGCACCAAGTATTGCCCTGCAACATTCGTCACCGTGCCACATTCATAACATGTTCCGACAGCACCAGGTATTGTCTCCGCGACGTTCGTCGCCAGGCCACCGCGCCCATGCGCCACAATCATGTTACTGCTTCTGGGGGGCTCCGTTCATTGTGCTTCGGCATGAGGACCCCTCGCAGTGAGATGAACTCACAACCTTATAGTCATGCCGCCACAGGATGTGCTCATAACCTTAAAACCATCGCCGTCACAATCACGGGGGCCTCCGGCACGAGGACCCCTCGCAGCGGGATAAACTCACAACCTTATAGCATTGCTGCCAAGGGATGGGCACACAACCTTAAAGCCATCGCGGTCATAATCATGCGGGGGGGGGGGGGGGGGGGCTCCGGCACGAGGATCCCTCGCAGCGGGATGAACTCACAACCTTAAAGTCATCGTCGCCACGGGATGGGCTCACAACCTTAAAGCCATCGCAGTCATAATCATGGGGGGCTCCCGCATGAGGACCCCTCGCCACGGACTCTGAGCACTGAGTTGTGAGCATGTCCACTCATGTTACCATTGATTGTCGGCACCACCAGGACAATGACCCACGGGTCACTCCGAGAGGGAAACAGGTCCTCGGAGGGCATCGCGCCTAGTCCGCCTGGCAGTTGACTACAAGGCAACCCTCACAACTGTCAGGTTCTCTACGCGTCTCTTAATGCATCTTGTGGGATTTAGTAAGGGCTTGGATTGGTGGCTGGGGCAACGGGCTTACTCTGATCATGCTACCGCGGTGTGGTCAGGTAAAGCAACGCGAATTTGGGAATTGACACTCCAAGGGAGAACCAGCATTTTGGGATCCCCTGGTGACGTGTCACTCCCAGGGAACGACATGTGGCACTTTATGACTCAAAAGGAGACTTTTTTGGCTCATTCTTACAAAACCACTTTCTCACTCTAAAATTTGGGAGCTCTTGGATTCTAGTGAGAGAAACATAACTTTGGACCACAACTCGGACCTTGACTTGGACTATCGACTGCCGGCCCTGCTTGTCTCAGCCTCGTCTCCGCAGCATTGCCACTCTTCACGGCCTGTCTGGGAAGCCTTGCCCTCTGTCCTTACTCCGCCCTCGATGTCTCTCACTTTGCATACTTTGGAGCTGACTCTGACTGCAGCCTTTGTGGCACCTCCACGTAGGCACGAACCCACTTTTCTTGACATCAATTTATACTACAAAGTTTGTAGAAGATAACTATCCACTTAATGACAAACTATCCACTTACAAAATAACTCATGCTACTTACATAATAATAAGTACTAATTAATAAGTAATCAACTAAACTTATTCCTTATCTATTGGAACACATTTTCGAAAGTTAGAAAGTAACTTGCTCATTTGAATTCATTATCATCTCTTTCGACAAATAAAAATTAATGTCATTTAGTGACATTTAATTAAAGAATGTTATTGTCAGAAATCTGTGTGTGTGTGAAATAAATTGGAACGGGCTTATCGGTCTAAGTGAAGAAACTTCGTAAATCTAACGGGTCAAGGGACAATAAAAAAATCTTAGGAGTCAGGTGAGACGACTTGACAATACAAATATACATGATGAGGTCATTCTTCTGGGGGCTTTCAGACGGAGGCCAGTGATCCATCCTCCTCCCTCACCTCAGCCAAAAAATTCCTGGTATATAAACCGTCTTCCTCTTTTCTTCTTTCTACTCCTCTTTCCCTTCTTCCTCCTCTCTCCGAACACCATACGATAACTCCTTTTCCTCCCTATTCCAGCGTTCGAGTGCCCTCTCCTGTTTAGAGTATATATATATCTCTACTGGCTAGTCCAAAAAGTCTGTAATAAACTCTTACCACCTGCCACATTTCTCAAACATTTCCTCGGGTTCAAAACCCTGTAGCTTCTGGTTTTCCGTAGGAATTACTGGTGATTTAGGAAACTTTTAACTAACATAGCCTTTTGGCTCTGAATTATTCAATTCACTCAAGTTTTCACGCCCTTTTCCCCATTAAGAGCCTTCTCTCTACTGGGTCAGTCAACTTCCCCCACCTGTCCATTCTTGAAGATATCAGAACCATTTAGATTTAGCTTCCAGGTTATACTCAGATTGCGGGTGATTTTATGGCGTTCCTGCAGTTGCACAGTCTGGTTTATCTATGTTTACCAGTTCAATGCACTTAAAATTCTCATGCCTTTATTGTATCACTGCAATTTGGGTGCGCTAAATAAATGTTTTTCCAATCAACTCCTGCCAGCTGTGATTTCTCGCAGATATTTTGGGTATCACCAAAAGTATGCCCATGTAAAGGAAGCTCGGAATCTGCGCAGATAAGTGGTTTTCCCAAAAGGGAAACGGTAAAGGTGGTGGTTATAGGCAAAAGCCCTCAAAGGAGATGCATAATTCGCGGCTGCATGATTCCCAATGGTGGAGGAAACCGCCATTTAAGCATAGAGTTTGCAAATTCAGCAACAAGGGGTGCCAAAAACTTCGCAGTTAAGCAGTTCACAAATGAACCGGACGAGGAAGAACCATCTCAGGAGCCCATTCAACTGGCTTCTTCTAACTTTACTAACTTTAGAGAAGACCCTATCGTAGACAAGCTAAGAACCCAATTAGGGGTAATACACCCTATCCCTTCCCCTCCAATAAATCGGAACATTTTTGGGTTGTTTGTCTTATTTTTCTTTGTTGGGGTTGTCTTTGATAAGTTCTTGACCTCAAGGAAGAAGACTAATTCGGGTAACGACGGCCTGCCAGGGATATGGCCACAGGTGCCCACGAGCTTCTCTTTGTTCCTGGAGAAGGATTTGCAGAGGAAAGAGTCAGTGGAGTGGGTCAACATGGTTTTGGGCAAGTTGTGGAAGGTTTATAGAGCTGGGCTTGAGAATTGGCTCATTGGGTTGCTTCAGCCAGTCATTGATAATTTGAAGAAACCAGATTATGTTGAGAGAGTTGAGATAAAGCACTTCTCGTTGGGGGACGAGCCGCTGTCGGTTAGAAATGTCGAGCGCAGAACGTCGCGCCGCGTCAATGATTTGCAGTAAGTTCATTTTGATTCTCTCTATTCCATGTTGGGAACTGAAGTATGTGAGCATTGCAATGTAATTTTAATGGAAACTGTCGGGAGAAAAACCACCAAAAGAAGTGAAGTACTTTGCTACTTGTTCTTTTATATAGGCGGCTTTAGATAAAATTGCAGATTCTGCAGTGTTTGTTTACAACTTGACTGATTCAGCAGACTGTAAAGTTTGCTTTCGATATCTCTGTACAAGATTCTGTAACTTGTCATATATTAGATAAGTATTTATTATGCAGTGTTATACAGTAAGGCTACATTTGGCTTGCCGAATTATTCATTAGGATAGGAAAGGATAAGGGTGGGTAAGGTAAATTAACTTATCCTGTTGGATAAGGGTGAGTAAGCTAAAAATCCTACCCCATGTTTGGACCAAAATGAGATTACAGGCTGTATATTTCATAGAGAAATCTCATGGCTATTGAGAATGAATCAAATTAGATGGTTCTATTTTTCGATCTTGGTTTAGTAGGAGCAGGTCAGAAAGATTGAAACAATCATTCATTCACAACCACTGATGAAGGATTCCTCAACAAATTAAGCATTAGTAATCTTTTTTAGAAATTGAATGGATTTGGTCTTATACATACGCGAGGAAGGTAATCCAAAAAGAAAGAAGATGAGTTCTTCTTTCTTTTATCACTTAGGAGCCATGTGAGATGAAAGTCTCATGCACGGTTTTGAATGAGAGAAAGAAGTGAGGAATCCTCTTTTTGACTCTGACTCTTCCATTCCAGTCGTTGCTTTTCTCTCTGTTACTTTGAAAGTAGCTGCTCCTCCGGTAGCACCCCAATCCCAAACCACCACCACACCACTAACACCATCAACATACTACCACTGCAACCATCGCCCAAATGCCAATTGCAAATCCACCACCACATCAGAATGCCCACCTCCACCACGGCAACCAACATCCAAACGCCAATTGCAAACCCACCACTATTGCAACCACCATTCTAATGCCACCACAACACCACTAACACCATCAACACACCTTTACTTCAGCACGCCCACCACCATCCTAAGGCCAACTGCAGACCCAGTGTAATTTCCTTTTATTATATCTCTATGTAATTATCTTGTTATTGAAAAGTGGTAGTGATTCGGCAAGTCATTTTCAATCAGGGCATGGAATCTGTTTCTGCAGCAATGTAGGTAAGGCTTTCGTCCAAGTTGCTTGCACCGATCAACTATTAGCAATTTGTGGTGGTGGTGAATGATGCAGTCGGTGGCTCTTGGTGCCTTCCACCACCACTTGCAACAGCGATTGGTGGCTGTTGCTGAGCAATTGGTGATGGTGATGGATGAGGCAGTTAGCGGGGAAGAGAGATGGAGACCACCAATCTTTCTCGATCCGCGACCGTCCGCAAAGAAGGCCGCCGGTGGCGGCGGCGGTGACGATGGGTGCTGTGGCGACGGTGCACTCCTCTTCTCCTCTTGGCTCTCCTCTTCTCCTTGGCCCGTCATTCTTTTCTCCCAAAGGTCCCCCCCCCATTCTTTCTTTCCACATAAAAAAAAAAAAAGAAAAATGTTATGGAATCATCCCACCAAAGTGGGATAAAATAAGTCCGACGTTATCTTATCCGGCCCTTATGTGCTGCGGCCAAACGGCGAATAAGATCTTTTTTTATCTTATCCAGAGCTCCTATTCGGCGCGCCAAACACAGCCTAAAGATTTCACTCATCCTTTATCTATAATTGCTCTCAATCCTTTGAGAGACACAGAAGTGGCGCATTAAATTCATGAAAATTTTTGTATATGTACATTATGTATGGTTGAAAGAGTTCATATTTGTTCACAAGTCTTGCGCCACTTCTGCGTCTCTCAAAGGATTGATATGATATCATAATGTTGTTGACATAAGATATGGCACTTTGCTACATAAGTTGCTTAAGATTCTGTGTTCTTTTTTGCTACCGTTGGGATTTATTATCTGTTAGCATATGGAAGAATTCAGTATTGCAGTTAAACTGTTTTTATTTTCTATGATGTTGTCAAGGTATCAGATAGGCCTTCGTTACACTGGTGGTGCGCGTATGCTGTTAACGCTGTCACTCAAATTCAGCATTATTCCCATTGTAGTGCCTGTTGGTATACGAGATTTTGACATTGACGGGGAACTTTGGGTCAAGTTGAGACTGATTCCATCAGAGCCTTGGGTTGGAGCTGTTTCATGGGCCTTCGTCTCTCTTCCAAAGATCAAATTTGAATTGTCACCATTTCGCTTATTCAATCTAATGGGTATGTATGTCTTCATGTCACGAGCATTAGGATTCTTATTCGCATTGCACATATAGGATACTCACTTGATCTATTAGGATGATGGGAGGAACATATGATATGTAAAAAGGGAACCAATGACTCGAGGTACCAAATGGAGATTCATAAAAAAGTTGGACTCAATTTCCTGCGGTTAGTTAGTAATCAATAGATAGCTCCTTTCTTGGTAGAAACTTCACCAATTTTTTTATCAAGCTGGACCTAGGATGCAATAGTATAGTTTATTCCGATCTTATGATCTAACTTTAGAGAAGAGGACTAGCTTGTCATACTTTCTTCTTATATCTGTATAGTTTGTACTCGTACTTCTGACTCTGCTTGAAGAATTTACACATCTAAACAGAGTATCTTCTCTGACAAGTGAAAATTTGTAAGGAAAAAAGTGCAGCCACTGGGGCATACCTAAAACGAAACCAAAATGGACCCAACCTTGAGAAGCGACCATACCTGAAAACCGGATGGCCAATTTATCAAAGATCTCCAAAAGGATTGTTTCACATCTGACGCGGAACTAGATTAAGAATATGCTTATTCCCTTATGACAGAGTGCTATGCACCGCACGAGGCATAGAGGTGCATAGACCAACTTATGACGAACAGATGTCTCAACACACCCTCAGAACCAACTAGGCAGCGTGCCCACAATCGTCAGCGTAGCCCATGAAATTGGAAACAAAGAGAACAGAAAGGACCACTGCTCGTGAGGAAATGTCAGATTTCAATTGAGCATATCTAAATAGATACTATGTTTTCATATGGACGGCTACGTCTTACCTCCTGCCAACATAATGGGGTTGCGGATATAGGTGAGCCATGTTATTACATTGACTTCTTTGTTATATTATGTGTTAAGCACGATATGCATTGTTGGGTCCATTCTCTAAAGGTTTAAGCTTTTAGAGCAACTAGTAACTTAACATGGTATCATGGCTCTTGTTGCGCAAGGTCTTGGGTTTGATTCCCCGCACTTGCATTTGGTCCCCTATGTTAAGGAGTGTAATCTGCACTCTTTGTTTGTGCACTTAGTTGTGGCGCACCTTGATTTGTCTGTCGATGTGCAATCCGGAGTGTTAAGCTTGACGTGCATTTTTGTGCACATTCCCCGAAGGTTTAAACGTTTAGAGCAATTGGTAACTTAACAATATGCCTTTTTAATGTATGTCCTTCACAAGTCTATCTATCTTGTTTTACTACCTTCCAAGAAAACGTGAAACCGAGTCTTATTTTCCGGGGTTGAATCTATTCTAGATACACAAACCTTCAGCTTTCCGATTTTCCACTGGAATCTCGATCCGACAATTTCGTGGCAGTTACTTTACTTTTTGTCAATTGATCAACTCTGTCACTGTCTTCAACACCACAGAATGATGATTTGCTGGAGTTAGCTCTTAGAAACCATTACTCAAAGAATACATTGCTCTTGGTTTGCAAGATTTTTATATTGAGTTTCTTAAATTCCTTGTGAAGATTGAGTGGAATGCGGTGAAGCATCTATAAGTGGACTTTCACGTCCGCCCTTCATGCGTGCTCGCATAGTTATTAATTGATGACGGCTACACAAAGTAATGATCTTGCCTATTCCATAAACCTTCCCTGTTATGATATGGGACACTTATTTTCTGTGCTGCTTATCTTCCCCATGCCCGGTAGATAGGTCTCTTATTATAACTACCGAATGGATAGACAGGGTTGCTGTATTTTCTTCTTCATCTTTTTGTTTCCTCTTTGATGAATGTTCAGATGTATGGTGGATGATAGAATTGCATAGGGGAGTGCTTTAACAGATGATAACTCGAAGCTGAGTTTACTCTCACTTTTGATGTAGAGTACTATTGCATTGGTCTTCAGTGATATCATTGAAGGATACTGATGTTTTGTTTCTCTTATGTGTTTACCTATCTTATGATGTTTGCTAAATCTTGTTTACATGCTGAGTGTTGGACAGCACATTACTTGATTCTGTATATTTTGTCTCATTGTGTGAAACTCAAGATGTTTACATAATGTGTCTAGTATGCTGCAAGCTTGATATTGGAATTTGATCTGACGAATTTCAAATACTGACTTGTTTTATATTTTCCTTTGTTGTTTGTCTGTGTCATGCATGCTTTGGAAATAACAGCAATTCCTGTTCTTTCAATGTAAGTGGACTTTCTCTCCTTAACGTCGTTATTTCATAGAATCCCTACAAACACAAATAATGTCCTCTCTCTCTCTCTCTCTCTCTCTCTCACAAACACACACACACACACACACAGAACACGCACCAAACACTCACATACACACATTTTTATTGCTTAGCTTTACCTTTTCCATTCGTGAAGCCTTGATATGTAATTTTCATGTAACTGGATGTGCGGCCAAACAATGAGGAATAGAATAAGAAAATAGGATATCTGCAATGAAGTTTGGGTGGTGCCAATTGAGGAAAAGCTGGGATCATCACTTGATACGGTTTGGTATCTAATATAGGCCTTTATATGCCCTTGTAAGAAGAAGTGATTGTTGAGAAACTAGATGAGTTAGGGTGTTCCCTTAATGACAATTTGGGACTAATTCTTGAAAGAGAACCAATTGAATATTATTTCTGATAAAAGACTTTGATGATGATTGCAGCCCCTAAAATCTCCTTATAATCCGGAGATGAGTTCATTACAGCTGACCAGCTTCTAACGAATGCTAGCCGAGTTCCCCTCCAGAACTACTAAACTAATCCCTGACTAACTAACAACCAGACAGCTTCCACTAAGCTAACAGAATTTCCCTCCAAAACTTCAACTAACTACCTAGTAATTGATTGATCACAATGTACAGAGTAAATCAATATTCATAAAAATCCATTCCTCCTTCCAAAACCTTGTCCTCAAGGTTGAAAATTAGGAAAGCGAGCTCGGAGAGTAGTCGAATCCTCCCAAGTGGGTTCTCGCAAGGAGTTACACCACTGCTCCAAAACATCTTCTGCAGTAGCCATGTTTCTCTGTACCCGTCTTCTTTGAAGTATAGCATTGGCGTCCATAGTATTTGCCCAGTGGGTCCTTGCTCAGGTAAAAGGGTGCAGGGGATGTGGTGTTGTCCAATGTTCTTCTTAAGCCAGGAGTCATGAGAAACATTTTGAATTTTGGACTCAGGTGGAAGGAGTACCTTGTAGGCCACAGAGCCTATTTTCTTGAGGATTTGAAGAGGCCCATATTGTCTGGCACTCAGCTTCAGATTCCTTCAAAGGGCCAAAGAGTGTTGTCTGTAGGGTTGAAGCTTGAGGTGGACCCAGTCCCCTACACTAAATTCCCATACCAGTCCGCGTTGACCAGCAAACCACTTAATTATTTCTTAAACCTTGGTGAAGTTCTTGAGGAGCTTGATCAAAAGGCTTCTATCCTTAAGGAAGTGTGCCACTGCCACATTATCGGTGGCCTGATCGTGGTATCCGAACAACATTTGGGAAGATGGGTAGTCATATAATGCTTCCAAGGAGTCCAGGCAGTACCGGTATGAAAGTCTGAATTATACCGATAAGTCAGCTATGGGCAACCAGGATTCAATTCTTAGGCCTGTGGCTAGTCATCCCTCTTAGATACTTTTCCTGGCACCTGTTAAGTCTCTCTGTTTGACCATCAGTATGTGGATGGTAGGCAGTGCTGAGATGCAGCTTGGTGCCAAGAGTTTGAATTGCTCCTGCCAAAATTACTGATAAACTACTTATCCCTGTCTGAGACTAAGGAAGATGAGAGCTACGTAGTTTATAGATCTGACCAAAGACGGTGAGGGCTAATTGTAGGCAGCGATGGGATGAGAAAGGGCTAGAAGTCCCTACGTTGTGTGAGTTTGTCTACAGCAACCAGTATGATAGATTTGTCCCCAGACCAAAGTCCTTCCACAAAATCCATGAAAATAGCATCCCAAGCTTGGTCAGGTACTGGTAAAGGTTCTAAAAGCCTAAAAGGCCTGGAGATGGAAAGTGTTTTGACCCTCTGATAGGTGTCACAAGAAGCGACCCAGGCTTTTATATCCTTTCTGAGGTGCGGGCATGAATATCATTCTAATCTTTTTGTAGGTGCCTTGAATCTGTGGGTGGCCTCCCAAGGGTGAGGAGTGTAGCTCTTCAAATATCTGCTGCCTCAGATTTTCACCTTGCCCCACATATTGTTTACCCTGGTATTTAAGAAGTCCCTGCTGTAGTGTATAGTTGCCAGCCCCATCAATTTGTAAGGCAACTGGGTTAGAGTTGCTTGGGCAGTTTGGTCATCTTGAAAACTAGCAAATAATTCTTCTTTCCGAGTTGGAAGCAGAGTAGTGATGCCTGGCAATGCTCACCCCCTTCTGACTGCCTGGATAAGGCATCAGCTGCCTTTTTTGTAAATAATGATCTAATCAAAACCAAGAAGTTTATTAATGATTATTAATCCATCTTCAGAGTACTCATCGTAGGTTGGGGGTAAATCCTAATCAACATTTCCATGAAAGCTTGCCTCCTCGGAGAAATTAGCAACTTCTGCTCCAGTTCCTCCACTCTGCTTTTCATTGCAATCATGTTTTGAGAAAGGATAAAGATGTTTCTCATCTTGTCGAGAGTCTTGATATTTTTCCTTTTCTTGGAGGACATCCATCTCACAACATTTCTTGTGTATCTGAATTTGTGCTCTCTCTTCGATTTTCTGTTTGCCTTTCTACTTCCTTTTGTAACCTAAGATAATCAAGTCTCTTGGCTATTTAACGAAGATGGATCTTATTTCTTCTAGTCTTTGCTGCCTATATTTGTGCGAGGCTATGTATGTTTTCTGGCTTTGATGTTTCCCCAATCTTGCTCTCACGTGCATCAGTTTTCAAGCACCATGGAGGAACCTCAGGAGGGGTTGACCACACCAGGATTCGGCACTATTACCACGTAATGCAGCAGAAAATGCTGCTGCTGATGCGAAGTGGTTTTGCTACTAATGGCAAGGCAGGCCTAAGTGCTTCAGATGGGAAAGAATCCCGAGCAATGCAATATGTTTTTTCAATCCATAGAATACTCCTTGAAACACAAATTAACTCTAGCTTTCTTAGAGGGTACAGTCCGATTGAATTCTCGGCGCCACTGCCGTAATTAATGCTCTACTCAACTGTTTGATTAGGATCAAACTCGAAATTATGCAATCGATGGCAAACTACCAGCAGTTTGGATACTTCAGAACATCTAGATGAAAAAATTCAGTTACACACTATAAGTCATCCAAGATACCAAATGCAAAGTACCTTAAGTGTCCCAAAATTCAAGCACATATAAATTGCAAGTAAAAATCTTGTCTCAGCAGAAGTATTACACTTCAAAGTATTTTTTATTGTTGAATTGGGCTGCATTAAAGAACCTTAAGAAGATATTGGGAAAATATAAATCAAAGAATAAAAAGATGTTTCCAGAGAGTTATACAATCATTAATGCCTATGCCATAATCATGAATAACCATACATTCTCTGGGAACATATTTGTCAGCTCTATATATGTTAAACGGTGAAAATTTGCTTTAACATTGCAGTGGTGGTTGCCCTCTTTTGACTTGGTCTTTCTGTCTATTGGGTATATGCTAATAGTATTCTTTTTCTTCCCTTCTGCGTGTTCGCGGTGTTGGAAACCCTATGCTTCCTTCACTGTCTCTTTTTGCTTTATATCCTAGTTTTCTATTGGCTGTAAAGCAACAAAACACTTCATCTTAAGTGCTTTTCTGTGATTTTGAATTCTGAAGGATTTATGGAAGAGAACTGCAAGTCAGCTATTGACAAGAGTTTCTCTTCTTGTCTATTCTTGAAATTACTTGATGTTGAAAGAAGATGATACCTCTAGGTCAAGCTGAGTCAAGTCAGAGAAAATATACACATATAAGAGAAAGCCAAGCAACCAAAGTTCCCCTTACTATACAAGGGGGGTGGACCACTAAAAACGAGAAACGGCATTTAGTTGGCTTTCATTGAGATTGGAATATCAGTTTAATATTAGCAATACGGGCAAGAGGTCCAGACAGATACATGTATCCTCGAAACTAAGATTCCTGATCTTCGCACACCTGCTTCACACCTCCCCTCCCACCCCTGATCGTGTTTGGTGACTTTGGTCCACATAACTAGTGCTACCAGTAACTACAAATTACGGTTCTTTGCTGATGTTTACTAGTGTGCTTATTGATTAATTAGCCATACTAATGTGGCAAAATCAAATTACTGTTCTTTGCTGTATGTTATGGTTCTTCTTTTTGGTAATGTGGCAAATTGAATTGTTTCACTGCTTTCTTTTTCTATTTCATTTTTACATGACATGACATGCCTGCTGTTGTTGTACTTTATTCTCCTTTTTTTTTTGTGCTGTGGGGGGTTGATTTCTGAACTGCCTGTTTGAATGCCGTTGTAGGTTTTTAACAAAACTTCTCACTGAGGATTTGCCTCGGCTTTTTGTTCGGCCAAAGAAGATTGTTCTAGATTTTCAGAAAGGAAAAGCTGTTGGTCCAGTTCCAACTGATTTCAAGTCAGGAGAAATGCAAGAAGGCAACAGCGATTTTGTTGGAGAATTATCAGTGACTCTTGTAGATGCTCGCAAGCTCTCTTACGTCTTCTTTGGTAACAAAATTTCGTTCTTGTTTAAGTTTGCTATAATTTGCAGTAATTTTTGATACATACAGAAATTCACTAGAAGTAGAACTCCCATAGTCTTTACTTATCCACAAGTAAATGCTGCACATTCATTTGATAATCCGATGCTGACATAGCATTTTATGCTGTTGCTTGACACGTGCAAAAGTCAAGATTTATATCTTTTTGCAATCTTCTAAAACTCCTTTATGTGCTCCATTTACTTTCAGGGAAAACTGATCCATATGTTATTCTAAGGCTTGGAGATCAAGTAATACGTAGTAAAAAGAACAGTCAAACAACTGTCATTGGGGCTCCTGGTGAGCCAATTTGGAATCAGGTGAAGTTTCTTATTATTAACTCCTCTTGAGTTCTGATTGATATACTAAAGATCTTTGGTGGAATCAAAGCAGTGAAATTTTATTAAATGTTCTGAAACAGCTACTTTTTGGGCAGGATTTTTATATGCTTGTTGCAAACCCTCGAAAACAGAGATTGTACATCCAAGTGAAGGACGTTCTTGGATTCACAGATTTGACTATTGGTACTGGAGAGGTAAATTGTCAAGCTCGACTAAAATTTTGCATAGGAGAGCTAAAAAGTGAAAAGGCCCTAAAGCAGCCCAAACAAAATCTCAAAGGGATTCATTGTACATCTCTACTAAGCAAAAATGCATCTACAAATTCAGCAAAAATGCTGCTTGAGCGAAGGATCTCCTCCTTCAGCCAATAATGACGATAACTTGCTAGAAGGGGAGTTCAATATTTTCAAATACAAGCTGTTTTTTCCTCTTGGCGCCAACCCCCTTCTTCTATCCTATGTCTGAACCTAACTCCCATCCCGCGTTGCAGCTCTCAGTACAATCAAAATAGTAAGCAACAAACGTGAGGCTATCTTTCCTTGCAAAAGCAAATGATCACAGGTTGATCGTGTTTTTCACACATTAATACACCATATGCTTTTCCTGCTTATTCGTTGTCAGTCGTAAGAGTGAAACTTAAGGTTGCAACCAAGCAAGAATCTGACTTTTGAGTTTCTTTTGTACCGAAACTTAATCCGACGATTTCCTGGAAGAAACAAGCAGAAGAAAATGAATAGACCAATTTTATTAATCTTTCATGACCTATGGAAACTAATTTTGGTGTAAAACACATAATAGTACAACTAAAGTGAGTTCAGTTTTATTTCTCTTTTGCCTTAAGTGTTGTTCCCTTTTTAATGTTAATTAATATATAAAGGTATTTCCATAATTTTTAGCTTGTTGCAGTATGAAAATATGGCTGACGGAAAAAAAAAAAAATCTAACGATTTTCCTTCAAACATTGTTTTCCTTTCAACTGAGAACTCTTTTTTCTTCTTCCGGAAACTTAATTAAAATGTACATCGGTGATACTATCCCCATGTCACTTGATTAAACCAAGGTCTTTATGCAGTAGTACAAAATAGTTAAACTTTATGGAAATAAATGGCAAACGATAGAGTTTATGTGTAAGAGAATTTCTTATTTCTTACTTAAATAGTAAGGATTAAAGCGGTGCCCTATCCCGACCTCCCATGGACCCAACTTGAGTTGTCACTCAAAAGTCAAAACTATCTTACTAACTTAGTATCCCAACATCTTATACGCTATGGACATCTTTTTAAACATTACCAGAGAATATTATTTACAGATACCATAGAAGCATAATTTGATTAATACTCGTTTTGATTCTGCTGTACAGTTCCTCTATTTTCACTCTATTTGATTTACACGGGTTGATCAACGGGTTTATTGTGTTACAAGTTTATAACACTACATGTGCTTGAACTAATTTAGGACCAATCAAAGAACATCAAAAGGAAAATATTAAAGTTGCATAATTGTTAGCTGTCTTTTCGAAGCTGTTAAATGAATCATATAACAAAGTTAAGTTGCTTAATCAAAATAACTAAATACATTTTCCCGGTTCCTCCTACCGTACACTTTTCAACGGAATATCTTAGCTGTTCTTTTTTCTAACTACATCTATCTATCTTCCAAAAAAGAATAAAAATGTAGTAAAATAAACGGTACAAATTTAGTCGCACACTAAAACAATTGAAAAATGTAGAGGCATGCATCAAATCTTCTCAGGCCACTTATTTAACATAGAAAAGAAATGGAAACAAATTGTATATACATTTATTTGCAACCTTTATGCAATAGTAGGTGCAAAAATTTTAGGTCAAGCTAATTGAAATTAGTGATTCTCACCATAGAGAAAGATCAATAAAGAAAGCCCTTTCGGCCAACAAACAAAAAAAATGAGTATTTGTAGAGCTTTAGACACTTAGCACACTCTAAAAGGCATTTATTGAGCCCAACACAAGTAGTGCTATAAACCTCGTTCTGCTTACCGACCTCTCCAAACACAAGAAATACATTAGCACTATTGGTGTCGAACAGGTATCAAATACGTATTCTTACAAGGGACAGTGTGATCTATAAATTTACTTTTGGAGTTCTGCAATATGTTTCCCTGAATAAACTCTAGATGAGTTTGCAATCCATCAAGACCGATGAAGAAAAGAAGAAACTTATTTTTAAGTAGATGAATGAGCAACATAAAATGAAAAATGTAACATTTATGAAAAGAAAATATGTACATCAATGAAACAAGAAATCTTAGCGATTAAAGAGCGGTCATTTAAATAAAGTTCAACATTACTGTAGAATAGCAAACAATAAAAATGGACCTTTCTTTTAAACAAAGTGAGCGCGTGAATGAGTTGTATAAAAAAAATGCACCTAAAAGGAGTGAGAAGGATATACCCTACTTGATTAGTGGTAAAATGGGAAAAGCCGGGGTAAGCTAAACTTGATAATCTGCTGCATTAGAACAGATAATTTGTTATTAAGAAGACAAAAATAGAATATTTATGTGTTTATATACTAACTAAATAAAAGATAATTTTGACACTCATATGCTTGGCAGTGTTATTTTGTAAAGATTAATATTTGCAGCTAATGTAAGTGGAATATGAAAAACATCATGAAGCTTGAAAATAGAATTTGCAACGCTGACACTTTATAATGGCTATACTCTGGGATGAAACGACTTCCAATTTCTAGAGAACACGATCTTGCCAATTTACCATGCACATTATCGGTTATGTTAGGAAAAACTCAAAAAAACGATAAAGGTAAATAAAAATCATGAAGCTTGAAGTATTAGCCTGCTAATCATCGATGCCAATTGCGTTAATGCCGCATGAAGGTTCTAAAGCTAGTATATGAGAATTGAAACAATTTATGAAACTAAGAACAATAGAAGACTTGCCTCCTTTTTTGATGAAGGATGGGAGGTACAGAAGCATTGAGAGAGAGATGTAATTGTGTTCACAAAAAGGAATAGGGAGATATCGCGGGATGTATTTATAGGGGTAGTATGAGATATTTTGTGCTTTAAATTTTGAAATTTAGGATACAAATCCTGAAAGAACCGGTAATTCATAGATAAATAGATAAAAAAATACTGGTCGTAGTTTTTATCAGCATTTTTCAAATATTTCAAGAACGTTATGCAAAGGGATGATTATGAAAAAACAATAATTATTATTTAAGATGTGCAATTTAAGTTTCTAAAAATAGTCAAACAATTTTTTGAGTCACAAAATTTAAATTTATAAATTGAATTGCTTTATAGCTAGAAATTTATGTACCAGCAAAAAAGGAAGAATTTGAAAAAGGGAAGAGGATAATACTGAAGACTTATGTAAAGGTGTTTTTGGATATGCAAGTTGTTATCATCCAACAAAGAGCAAGATTTTGTTCTATTTAAAGTTAAACTAAGCTGATAAATTACGGAGCATAGTAATTACAAAAATTGGTCTAACACAAACATAATACTTTGAGGCCACGTTGCAAAAAGAGTGTGTCAAGCGGTGGCATAGCAATGTTCTCTCAGCTTTGACGTTTTTATATATACGTATGTATACACACACACACACATGTATATACTTATCTATCTATATACACGCTTTGGAAAAAAAAAAAACGAAAGGCCCCCATCCATAGTAAACTGATAAACTGTGGTTTATTAGTTTTTGAAAGTTCAACTGGTAAGATAAACTTTGAATGGTGAGAGATAATTGAATTGAAAAAGGAAAGTGATAATTGTAATTTCTTAAAATTGGTTGTAAATAACAAATAAATTTCAATCTAGTGGCAAGAGGAAAAGAAGTCCAAATAGGCAATGATGTGGCAACTTTCTGAAAGCTTTAGCAGTGTAATATATATCAGATTTCCTCTGCATATGTCTCTAATGGGAAATTTTATCCAGGTTGATCTGGGATCTCTCAAAGATACTGTACCAACAGACAGGATTGTGGTTCTGCAAGGAGGTTGGGGATTACTTAAGAAGCGATCTTCTGGAGAGATCCTACTTAGACTGACATACAAAGCGTATGTCGAGGATGAAGAAGATGAAAAGACTGGGAAAGTCTATCTGGAGAGTGATGCTTCAGATGATGAGTCATACGATTCTGAGGAAATAGGTGCTACTTACGAGCAGCGGGAAAAGGATCCCTCAAGTGAAACCAATAAAGAAACGTTCATGGATGTCCTAGCTGCTTTAATTGTTAGCGAGGAATTTCAAGGCATTGTGGCATCTGAAACAGGCAATACCAGATCTCTGGATAATGCTACGAAGACAATATCAACATCAAAGCCACGTGGTCCTGATGCTGAATCTGTACTGCCTACTGAGGACAGGGTTTCTGAAGGATCTGGAGGTAATATTCCTTTATTTAATTGTCCTGACATTACGATTGAAAAGACGTTTTGTAGTCGCAGTTTGTGCATTTTTCGGTTAACTTGTTCCTTTGATGCACTATAGATTTGGCCTTTGGTGGGTCAGCTTTAATTTGGCTTGCCGTTATCACAAGTGTCTTGGTGCTTATTGCCCTAAATGTGGATGGTCCAAGTATTTTCAACCCCTAACATGGCGCGACAGTGGAACAAGTAATTTCTGAAAGCCCTTCTTTAAAGCTACTTTATAATTGGTTTGAGTTTACCACGCACTTGCTTGAAATCAATATTCTTATCCATGATTTTTATTTTTATATCTCATTCATTACTCTGCTTTTCTGGCCTGCAATGAAATGTATGTTCTTTTGCCAGTTCAAGTGGATGCTTTTCTTGCTCAAAGTTATGTGAATCTTGAAACATGCGACTGCAGTATGTTTACGAAGATTTATATATGCTATGTATAGTGCTAACACCCTGAAAAGAGAGATAAGAGGGTTACCTTGGCTGCTTAAGGAAAAAACGTGACCATATTTTAAGTTGGTAACTACTTGTATGTGCCACAATAACTAGTGTCTTTAAACAAGAGGCATTGACTTGGAACTTCTCTTTTCTTTTCCGGTGTAGCTTTAGAAATTTCATTATACAACAAAAGATGATAACAACATAAGAAGTCTGGTAGCCGCACTTTGTCCCCGATGTTCAATGGTAGCTCAGAGAGACATATCAGGTAACGATCCGGTTCACGGCTCTGCCAAAGTGTGATGCCTCCCTCGAAAGGGCTAGTCATGTATATACTTATGAGTTCATGGGTAAGGTTGTATAAGGCCAATAACAAATCTTCGCACATTCAGTGTGGTATATTACCATCTCCCCTCCTTATGCCTTAACGTTCTTATAACGATCCGTGTCCACGATCCCACCACAGGGCAATGCCTTCTTCAAAAGAGCTAGTCAAAGTAGGTGCTTAAAGAATTCATTGGGAAGGTCTTATAAGGCCAAATTCTCTCTGTCCAACTTTCTACGTGAGACTAGATTCAACTTAGCCTTTGTGTCACACATAGCTCACTACCTCGCCAAGTACACAGCCATATGAGATCTCCATCCTAGTACCCAGCAAATGTGGGATCTCACAGTCTACCCTCCTTGGGACCCAACTTCGTCGTTGGCACACTTTTAATACCCCAGGGCCATGATATGACCCATAGCTAGTACCTCCAGAGTCCGCTCTGGTACCAACTGTGACACCCCTAGTTTAGAAAGAAAGCTGTGACGAAAGTAGAAGTCTTAAAAAGAAATAATCTTTCACTGTGGAGAACCATATTTAGATATTCATTCTCTTAAAGTTCCAGCCAAAACAAACTAATAAACACAACGAGCAAATCTAATTACAAATTCCAAATCAGATTACCCATATCTGGTTAGAGTTCTCAAAGATAAAACCATTTTGTAAATAAATGCTCAAAACTTCCAAAGCTTGCCACAGCCAGACCCTGTAATTACTTTTTTCACCTGTGCTAAGGGATAAAGTAAAGGAACAGGGTGAGCTCGAGGGAACCAATGGGGATCGATAAAAAAGAATGATATGATCATACAAAGTCAAAAACTAAGCCAAAATATTGACAAGCAAGTACAACTGATTGACAACAAGTGAGACGAAGAAAATGCACAATATTAAGCGGTCCAAAGGATGCAAAGTGAACAAACCTTGAAGGTATACCGGTAGCGTAATAGCCATCAAGAAGAGGGTTTTCAAAAGGCTACTAAGTGATTGCAAAAGTTACCAAGTAATTACAAAAGTCATCGGAGTGACTACAAAAGTCTTGAAGAACTCCTTAAAAGAAAGGGTTGTTCGTGTTAGTGATCATTTACAAATGAATTATGGGTAGTTCACAAAAATTTAACGACCCAATTGTTCAAAACCAACAAGTGAAATGGAGTTTTCCCTTATCACAACAAGAAAGCTAGAACCCCTTACAATAGCAAAAAATACAAAATCTTGCCTTAAACTAGCAATTCGATAACGAAATCCAACGACACACTCCATCATGAATTCTAGTACAATTGAAACACAGACGAAACAATAACCAACCCTTAAATTAGGGCTCCACTAAGCTGCTTAATCCTACCTCTTCTGTTCTCTCATGCCTAAGAAAGAAGAACAAACATGGTGGCTGAAATCCCAATCAAAAACCTAATAAATGACCCACAACTTTAGGTACTTATTCAAAGCCCACTAAACTTTTTGACATTAAGAAGGCGGCATAATTTTTTTTTACTAGAAACTATTTTACCAAAAAAAGGCTGGAATATTTGTCACGCTCCTCTGGACCCGGAGGCGGACCTTCACATGCTATTTCAAAAAATTCCTGCTTACGAGAAATATAATATTCAGAGCATTTTACCAAAAATATAACCTCAAAGTGGTAATCAGAGTTCTAAAACATATCCCAATCAAAGCACTCACATTAATCATCAATGTCTAGTAATTGCAGCCAAAATCTGATAACAAATAATTACTTCCCAAGACTTAGGGTTCACAAAAGCTACTTAATCAAAACTACTAGCTAATCTAAGTCGTCTTAGCTTAGTTACCTGAAATGGGAGGGGGGTGTGGGGGTGGCGCACGAAGCTTAGCAAAGATCACCCTCACACTTACACATATGGAATTGAAAGCGCTAAGACGATAAATAATCCTAGCACGACAAATAATCTCATTCGGGATATTACCCAACAAAGATCAAATCAAAGTGAAAGGGGCATATTCGAATAATAATTGAACTAGTAATCAAATATGTTACAACCACGTAATTCGTCACTGTAAAGCACGTTAACCTAAGCACAAAGGTTTTAAGTTCGAAGTTTGCATACGGGTAGCAATTGCCATATCATGTTGTGGCATCACGTTAGTTTAAGCACGAGAATGCTCTAAATATTACTCCCTCCGTCCTGAAAAGAGCAATCCTTTTCCCTTTTTGGGCTGTTCAAAAAAATTGCTCAGTTTCCATTTTGAGTTAACTTATTTTGCACTATTACATATTTATCCTTTGCTTCGACAAACCTAAAAGCAGTGACCCCATGTCAAACCATTCTCCTCTTCTTCTCTCTTCCACCACGGCCTGCCACTTCTCTCCACCGCCTTCGACAGAAGAAGCTCCTCATCTCCATCACCACCTCTGTTTCCCTCTTCTACCACAACCTTACTTGGATGATCACCACCTCTATCTGATATCACAAACGTCCTCAGGTAAACTTGTCATCTGCAATCTCTTCTTCACATCTGGGTACTAGGGCACCTCAACACCACAGCTGGAGACACACTTGCAAATGCTGCATTATTCTGAAGAAAAAATAAATAATGATGTGTCATACAATGTGGTTTTCAGGCGTTTAACTGAGGAATCTATCGGGCCAATCACTCGTACGTCAGCTTGGTGGAGTGGGCGGACAACAAGGGGAGCAACTATGTGGTCATGAGGCGTACGATGACTACCTTTAATTCAGATTTTCAGGATTTTGTCTCTGGGTTACGATTTGAGATGATTTGGTACAATAATTCGTATTCCTCCAACTGTTTGTGGGATTTTACTTCCCGAGAGTAGATCGATGAAATATTTAGGCTTTGACTCTAAATTTATGATGATGGTGTCTCAATTCCATTAATCTATAAACGAGAAATTTTAGGACAAAATCCAGTAACTCCTTTAGGAATTTCAAGTTATCATACAAATTCAATGAAGTCAGATGAGTTCTTGTCATTAAACGGTAGTCGTCTGGTGTGGCAATTTGCAAAATTTGATGATGCTGGATTGCATCAACATAACGACCTCTTTGTATATGTGCATTCTAAGTTGTCAATGGGCCGGGCTTGGGCCGGCCCGGCCCGGCCCAGGCCCAGCGGGCCTCTAATGAAATCGGGCCAGGGCCGGGCCTCACAAATGAAAAACGGGCCGGGCCTAAAACCTGGGATATATGGGCCCAGTCCAAGCCCAGGCCCTAGGCCCAATATTTAGGGCCGGGCTTGGGCCGAGCCCGGGCCCAATCCAATTTTTTTTTTCCTTTCTTCCCAACTTTTTATTATAAAGACTTCTTCTTCAACAAAGGGCAAAGTTTTTGTAAACGGACCATTGAGTATACAATCACTTTTTCATGAATTAACCCCCTTTCGAAAAGGCAAATTGATGTTGATTGACCATTAACCACGGATTAAGTACAAAAACTAGTTGTTCTAGCCCATACATACTGATTTTAAGTGCAAAATTCAATCTCTTTCGTAATATGGTGTGAAACCTGTAAATGTCAAAGAAAAATAGAGTAGATCAAACAAAAACAATAACGAGATCGACGAAGATAAAATAACATCTTTTCTTGTTACATTCAAATTCTTTGGTCATTTAAAGAAACATGAGATTATTCTTCAAGACTCTTTAACACGTCACCCACTTCATGAAATTAAATTTAGAATTCAATTCACCTCTTTTGGTTTGAAACAAAAAGAATACATAATTTTTATTTATGTTTAGAATACATGATAATTGTTTTTATAATTATTCCCTTAGCTTGTGATGTAGAACACAAAGCAAATTCTGTAAAATACATTAAATGAAAGCCCACTCAGAAATCATCAAAAACACGTCACAGTCACCACACACCCATACTTCTCTGCGTATGTTAAAGAAAATACTGATCATATGAATTCAATAACACCTCAAAAACTATTAATTTAACTAAAAAGATCCAAAATATCAAAAAAATAATAATGTAATAAAATAGACTTCAAAAAAAATAGAAAAGAAAAAAAATTAGGGGGGGGGGGCTAACGGGGCCGGGCCAAAATAGGGCCGTTTTAGGGCCGGGCCCGGGCCCGTTTCTCAAAGAATTCGGCCTGGCCCTGGCCCTGGCCCAAGCCCAAGCCTTAAGGGTTAGGGCCAGCCCGGGCCCAAAAACGGGCCAGGCCAGCCCGGGCCAAAAACTGGCCGGGCCGGGCCAGCCCGAGGGCCACCCGGCCCATTTGACATCTCTAATTCTATGCGTGTGATACATATAGATATATGAATGCATATAAAAAGGAAGTCAATAAGCTCACTCTGACTATAGTTGCGATCTCTAAGCGGGATTTTCAGTCATCTGTCCTTTTATCTTTCCTTAGCCAGATTCTTTTCCGACTTCTTGCTCCTTCTCTGATCTTCTTCCTTTGTTGCCATTTCCAGATATGGGAAAAATTAGGGGAATGAATGATGTATTGCTGACTAGGTGACCACATGCATTCTTAAAAGAAAGCGCCTTCCCTATGAGAAACCCATAGAAATGAAGAGAGAGAGAGAGAGAAGAATCTTTGAAGAGACGGTGAGAGAAGAAAAGCTGGGGCCATTAAAATTCTTTGAGAAAGAAAGGGTAAGAATGGAAAAACAGAGTAGATTAACTAATCTCTTGAAGTTTGTGCAAAATCAAAATGATCAATAAATTTGGGACAGAGTAAGTAGTTCAATACAAAGGAGGTTGAATGGACCTCAAAGTATCTCAAGGTATAAGAGTCACAAAGTACCAAAACTTTGCATTTCAAGTAGGACAGTTTAACGATTTCAAAAAATATGTGATTTAGACTCAAATCGAAAAGGATAAATATGCTACTCTAATGGAACTTAAATCGCTTTAAACCGAGTTCGTATGAGATAATTTGACCAATGTAAGAATTAAACATGAAGACAGAAAATAGCACAATCCAATTAGAAATGACATGCGGTTAAGTCACATGTGATGTTCACGCATAACATATATATACACACACACACACACACACACACACATACTAGTTGAGTCCACGTGCGATGCACATGAACATCAATGTCTTAGAAGGTTCATAGTTAGAAAAGTTAGTATGCATCACAACGAAAATCAAGTAAAGATTTAATAGAGGTTACATATGCAATTCAACGTATAAGTTGTTAAGCAACCGACATATGAAAATATAGACACAAATCAAATTATTTTGAATTGGTGGCGGAATGAATTTTTATAAACATAGCATAAGTATGGCAATTATCTTTTAAAATTAAGTGTATAACATTTAAAACCGAAAAATAAGTCGATGCAACAATTTATCAATGCATAAAACGACCACCTTCTGAGATCAAGGGCTAAAATTTCTCTTTCTAAACCTAGTGGTCAAACTTTTTTCGATAACCCCTCCCTTGTTTTGTCGGTAAATTGGAAAATATTTCATCTATATTAGAGATAAAATATTTACATTCCGGCAACACTAATGTAGCTAGCGTGTTGGACGCCTTGTTAATACCAAAGTGTTACATCTATTAAAGATATAAATAGTTGTATTTTTCAAACGCTAACTTAGGCTAAGTGAGTCATTGACATGCAACTTCAGCGTTCTAAAAATTGTGTGATAATTTCTCAACAACAATGATTGAAATATAACTTTGTAAGCTATTCTCGGTAGCCATGTCTATTTTTGGGTGGCTACGAATAGGTTTCTTCAGTTTTTTTTTTAATTTTAAATTCACAAATGGATTTATCTTATTCAATCTTATTTTTGACTTTTAGCAATGATTTTCCTTCTTTTCTTTTTGGTTAAACCTCTGAGGCGTAATTTATAGAAGAAGAAAAGCGACTTCATTATATTCAAAAATAGAATATTCAAATCACACATTCAAATAAAGTTTATAGGTTCACAAATTTGAAAGAATATCCTAATAAGTTTATTCCGGAGGAGTTAGCGTTGTTCCTTTCATATTCGTAACTCTAATCTAGTATATGAGATGTTTTCAAAGTTATTAACGACTTAAACATAACACTTGCCAATTATACTGCGTATCGATTATACCGAATAAAATGTCCGTTCTTAAAAAGTAAAGGTTTAGCTCTCACCATTTTATCTAGACCACTTTTTTCTTCGATTATCTGTAGAATCTTGGTACTGATAATATTTTGATACCTACATTGAAAGCTGACACCTAAAATAAACCCTAAAGTTAACAAGCCTTGTCATAAACAAAAAGGTCAAAGTTTGTAAAGAGCATAAGAGATTAGGAAGCTTAACTCTATAGAGCCCGAACCTAGATAAACTCACAAATCAAAACTCGTTTGGAACTTACAGACGTAGAAGGATATCAATTAGCATTTGATATACGGAGTATTAACCAATCAAGGGCTAGAACATAAAATTAGTTTACCTCTAAACAAACTTTGAACAACATGCACGAATGTTAATCATCTTGTCCCTTGACGAAGTGATGAAGAAAAGTCACAAAATTTGAATTATTGAAAATGTATGAAGGTGTATAGTTGATTTACAGCAAGAAGAAACACGAATGGGCTTTGAGATAGGTCAGCAATTACCGATATGGTAACATTTTAAAGGCATTAATGTAGTTTATAAAAGTGTATAAGGGCATTTTTGTCCAAGAAATAAAATCCATACATACAAACATACCTTAAACCCGGTAACATTGAAAGGCATTAATGTAGTTTGTAAAAGTGTATAAGAGCATTTTTGTCCAAGAAATAAAATCCATACCTCCACTACAAACACACATACCTTAAACAACACCCCCTCCCCCTACCCCAAAACACACATATATATTATCAGGTCTTAGCCAAACACAAGAAAGTGGAAGAGACTAAAAATATCTAATTTTTTACCTTTTCTTTTTTATTGAAGTGTATTAGCAAAATATCATTGCCAACATAAAAGACAAATTCAATTATCAGTCAAAAAATTATGAAACTTGGATTTATCTATTGAAAGCAAAAACCATTATTAACAAATGATCATTTAAAAAAAGAAAATTGCTGAAATTATTATATAAGATCTTATTCTCACCAAGCTCTTTCATAACATAATATATACCAAGTATCAAGTTATAGATGACATGAAAAGTACATTCATATATTAATTGCAATTTTAATGAGTGTAGAAAAAAGTGAAGTTGTTGAAAGAATCTTTATTTTAGGTATATTAATTGCATTTGAATGGCAATTGAGTGATTTATAGATATACGAAAGGTATTCTTGTCCAAAAAATGATTTATCCACGTCCACACTTTTATAAGTAGTATATATATATATATATATATATATATATATATATATATATATATATATATATATATAAAGAGAGAGAGAGAGAGAGAGAGAGAGAGAGAGAGAGAGCGTCAACCAAGAAATATTTATTTCATGGAGCTGCAGTAGAAAAGGGGAATGGGTTAATCAATTGGCTTTTCAAGAAAGGTCTGTACATTAATAACAGAAGCCTAAAATGCACGCACTTGCCAAAGGAGTATTTGGTAAGCTGACTAGAAATAAAAAAACAAGATACCCGTAATGATAAGTAGAGTACAGCACCCACGGGATAATGCTCCGTAAATTAAGTAGAAATCATCAAAGCAGAGTAGTACCTTGAGGAATTCGACACGTGTTACGTTAGATATAAAAACAATGGACTTGTACGCTTAGCAAATCCAAGAGTTTTATGGGCAGTGCTAACAACTCCGTAATGAGCTTATAAAAAATTATCCCAATACAAACATTCCAATAGCATGAATCCAAGAGAGGTAGATGTAGTATGTGTAACCCTTTAATTTTGCAATAACATTCGCAAATTTGTGTAAGCCTCCAATAAATTGAAAACTTAAATAATTGAATCAACCCACTTATATCAAAATTTTCAAAAGCATAATTCAATATTGATTCCTATCCTCTTTATAATTAAAGTGGATCTAGGATCACTTACTAATCGTGGGTAGAAAATGTAATCCTCAAAACCCAAGGTTTTCCTTCTTCTATTCTCTGTAAGCCAAAAACTGAAAGTGCCGATAAAATTGAATTTGACTAGTTCTTGAATCTCTTAGTTTGGTAAATAACTAAAAGACCACTGAAAAGATATACTCCTTCCTTCCCAAAAAAATTTATTTTAGTTTCTTTTTGGGCTATCCCAAAAAAAATGATGACTTTCCAAATTAAGAAAAAATCTGTAGGTTTTTTTTTTCTCCATGTTTATCCTTTTTATACTTTTTTATTCTATTTCTCTTTCGACATTTAATCTTCCATCAATCCATTTTCTCTCTCCTGACCCAATTTCTTCCTCTCCTTTTCACTCTCTCTTAGGGTAGAATGAAAAACTCAAAATATGGCTCATATCCTAAATAATTGTGTAAGTCAAACATGATCAAATAAATTAGGACAGAGAGTATTACTTATTCAAAAGTATCCCAAGAAGTTAATAAAACTACGAAAATAGACTAAAGTGTAAAGTAAGTACTTCTAGATATTTGCGGTCTTACAATGTTGCACTAATGCCCAATAGCCCAGGAACATCCTCGCTAGCCAATGTGGACCATACGTGACCCACACACCCACAACCCGACTCACCGCCTCATTACAAGGAGATGCCTCCCTTCCCTTAAAAGGCCTAGGCAAGTAGACACTTATGTGTTCACGAACAGGGTTTTATATACGCCAACCACAAAATTTTCATGCCCACTGTAAGATGTCACATCTTTACCCTAAGAGGTGCTCCCTGGATTGGTGATACCGTTGCATGATGAAATACTGCGAAAAAGAGGGCTACAAGAGGGCAAACCTCTGCCTCCTTTGGCACTTGCATGAAAGATCTACTTCTGCATCTTGCACATACTCTTGCTATAACCTCACAAACATGACGCTTGCCTACTTCCTACGAACAGGACTTGTGAAGCTAGTTTTAACGTCAAAGCCCTGAACAAAAGTGCCAATGCTAAATCTAAAAAGCTGTGGCGCTAAGAACATGCAAACCTCGACAGTTTGGACCAAGAGCCCTACCCCAAGGGGTATACCATAGACGGCGCAATACAGATTAGCAAAATAAGAAGACCGAAACATTGGTGTGGCTATGCAAACTCGGTTAATCGACCGATCGGTTCCCTGTGTTAATTACTAAATTGGTTTTTGATGTTGGCAATAGAAATAACCAAAATCAATTTGGCCTCGATTAGATTGGTTATATAGGTCAAATTAGTTTTAAAGCTAAAACAATTGATGTGATTAAGCAGAATCAATTAACTGACGGATCGTTTCCTTGTGTTAACCAACGAAATTGGTTTCTAGTTTGGCCAAAAAGAAAAAGAACCCAAAAATGAATTTGATCTCAGTTAGATGTGTTATTAAGGTTTTTTAAATTAGTTTTAAAGCCAAAAAGATTCCTTAATGAACACGTGAATTAGTTTTAAAGCTTAAAATATTCTTCAGTGAAATACCAGATTCGACCAAAGCCCCGATAAGTAATATCATACAAGAGGAAATTAGAACATAAGGTCTACAGTTTTTGGAACAATTGGGTCTCATTACCTGCTATACATTGACCTTGACGTCTCGTCGGACTGATTAAATCTTGTACACTATATGCTAGTGTTGACACTAGTATGTGTCGTATTTTGAATTCATAGCGGACGATTCAAACGGGCCAAGTATGCTTTGTACTTCATGAAAGTTCACACAGATCGTTAGCCAAAGTTTGAACGTTCACATTAGCCTCATGAGGTTTCATACTTCATCAAAGTTTGAACTGAAACTTATGAAGTCAAAAGATGACTCTGCACACTTACAGGCTAAATGAGGTTTCGAACTTAAGGGTGTGATCGTTATTTCAAAGTTCGACGCCTAGCCCAAAAAGAAGGATAATATTGTCACGTGGTTGTGACAATCTTTGTGGGGGACAAGTCAAATGAAGTAGGACTTGTGTAGAAACAAACTGATTAGCCGAAAGGATTATAGGGTTCAAAGAAAAGACAGAACCTCATGTAAAAGAAACAAAAGAACCCCAAAAAACGTTTCAAGCATTATGGCTCAGAGGTATTGGTTCCAACTACTCAATGGAAAACTTTGTTAACTTGGGTTGATCCCCCATACTGGATAGAATTCCGTGTTTGTGTTTATTGGAAACTTGAATTAGAATCAAAGGCTTTCATAAATTTTGACATGAAAATGCAGTCAACGATTTGGCAGGATCCCCCAAACTTTAGAAGAAACACCAGCAATAACACTCATTGTCGATGGTTGTATGTTTGCTAATGAGTTTTGATTGAGTTTTGCTCTTTAAGGTCTTAAAATCGTGCTAACAAAGCCTGACATGTCCAGTGAGACAGATCCCTCCTCCCGTCTCTAATACAAGAAACCAAAGTCTTTTCTGTCCTTTGTTATGAAATAGGAGCCGCATTTTCTGGCTTATAGGTGATGCAGAATTAGCGATAACTTGTAGGCCCCCCTCATGGGACATGGCTGTCTGACTTTGTTGAAAGACGCCCTTCTCATGGCGCTCGCCCGAGAGGCCTGGGGACGGTTTTTTCATCCTTTCGTCTCAAGGGTGGCATCACCCGTTCCGCTAGCATCCGAACGCTTCATTCGTGCTGTTGTTTTAAGGGCAGCATCACTGGTCTCATGGGCCTCGAGATATCAAACTGATCCCGCGGCCCTCGAATGGGTTCATGCCGCAAGAAAAAAAAACCCTACCTTCATCAGAAAGGTAGCAAAGGACGTGAAAACAAGTATTGAGGCGGCTTCTTCGATAGGCAAGAAATTTGCATTACTAGGAAGTTCAATAGAAAAGAGAGTTTTTCCTTCTTGTAGCAAAAGAAGCAAACAAATGGCAGCGACGGCAGTGGCAACCCCAAGCCTATGGATAGGCTTGGATGGTGAAGCAGGCCAAAAAGGCTCGTGAAAGTGCAGTTGGTGCTAAATATGGTGCCCCCAAAATTCAAGCTCCTGGACGACTAGGCCTATCAGAGCCCGAAAGAAATTGGTTCTATACCTCGGACACCACTTTAGTCCTATCAACCCAAAGTATCGGTGAAAGGCTGTCTCCTAATCCTTAATGAAAGACAAAAACAAACTCGTCAGACAGTGAAATAGAGGTTATTGAAATAGAGGGTCTGCAGTTTTAGGAGATGTCGAACTTACTTCGAGAATCAGACATTTGCCGAGATTTGACACTTCATCAGCGTTCAAACTTCCACCAAGTTCACTGAAGTTCGCACCTTCGTCTCACTTTCAAAAAGTTTCAAACTCCTACCAAGATTCGAATCCTTATCCTATTATGGCTCGACTATTTAATCGTGTGAGGGGTGGTCATATAATCTGTCAGGCCAAGGAACGATGTTTAATCATCGGCCTATCGAGAGAGGGAATATCCCCCTCGATTCGTGGTTGAAGGGGAGTCTATGTCTAGTCTACCTAGAAAATATGGGCATGTCTAAGCCCCTTGCTTCAAGAAACAGATAAAGATTTTAACTGAAAAACCAGGATTCCTTGCCGGTGTCTTCTATACATTCGAACAATTAGAGTATTGCCTTCTTTGGTTGTTGGGGCTCGCCCTTAAACAATGGAGCATCACCACAAAAAAATTAGTCTCTATTGCTAGAAAATTCTGTTGGAAAAGACCTTCTCTAATGGAATTTTCGGCAACTTTTATCTGTTACCAGGAACCTTGCCGCTCAAGTGTTTTCAAGAGAATTGCTTGGACTTTTCCAAAGGACTAAATATTTTTTTAAAGGATATACCTTTGGAAATTTTTGAGAAAATTTTTAATTATATAAATTATTTTATTTTATTTTTAATTTTCATTAAAAGGATAAATATTTTATGTGTAAATTTTCCCAACTAAGGGACAAAAAGAACTCTTCTGAAAGGTTATGAAGGGGGGGAAAGGAAGGGAGTGGGGAATAAGGAGGGCTTGTATGATTCGTGATAACAATGGGGAAACACGTGCTCGAGCCTGGTTCAATCAGTCATCGTCCCAAAGCACTGTTCGTATAATCATATACATAACATGATATAACTGTAAATAGCATTACTATTTGTTTATCCAAAGTAGTTTTCATTATGCTACTTGAATGTTAATACACAAGGCACACTAGCAAGTAAGTGATCTATCTTTTTTTTTTTGGATAATAAGAGAATTGCATCGATAAAGGTAATAAGATAGTACGGCCTTATGGCCTTACTAATCATAACAAAAGGAATGGTAATATCAAAAGGAACAATAATACTAATACCCACTATTCATTCCATCATATATAAAAATCCTTAGCTACATAGGTTGTTAAGCACCCAGTCTTGGTAGACTGATGTTCGTGCCTGATAGGCGAAAAGAGCTAAAGATTGTGCTTCCTTCAGGAGATGTGGGGCCGCCCTGTCAATACTGTAATGATGGAATTAAGTCAATACATGGCAAAAGTCATAGATAATAGATGCTCCCGACATCTGATGCAAGAGAAATTTAGATGATGTCAATACTTGAATATGAAAGAATTTATGTTTCAAAGCCAAGTAGATGTAAGTTGGAGGCAATATAGCCATGCAGTATAGTTATCAGACGATATAGTGGCTAAGGCTATGGATCCACAACGGTTATTATTGTTGTAGCATACTAAGCCAATTCCGGCCCGTAGTCATTGAGAGTCAAAATAGGTATAGATGACCATGGTAATGTGGACTGGCTCTGCGCACGGACAAGGTAGTTGGCTGATATGCAAAGATATTGGCCTTGAGCTTGTTGTAGAATTAGCGGTTACAAGTCCCAGTGAGTAGTTAGGTTGTGGTAGATTTCTAGTTGAGTTTAGTTGTAACACCCCAAAATTTTATGCTGGTTTTACGGTTAAAAAAAAAAACGAAATGCTGTAGGTTGGAGGAGCTGAGCGTCATAGTTTATGACACTTAGCGACAAATTTAATTTCGAAATAAGAATTAATAATTTAATGTTAACAGTTATAAGCAATATTGATTGAAGTGTTTAGTGACGATTAGCGTGACATAATTTTTATCGACAGCCTTTAGCGATAGTTAAGATTTTCTTTTAGTATCGACGTTCTTGTTAGCTACGATTTGTCAAACGGGGTGACGTAACAAACTATTTATAATTTTCCTAATGCATCACGTATTGAAAATATTTTTTATTGGGACCATAATTCTTTTATAAGTGTTAGGTTGGAAGTTTAGCGACAAATGATGGGTAGGGTTCTTCTATTTTCTAACTAGGGTTTCTTGTGACCATATTTAGGCTAAATAGTTTGGGCAGCCGTCAAGGCTCCCTCTAACCGTCGCACACCTAGAGAGAGAGCGAGACAAAGAGAGGGAGAGGGGCAGAAAGAGGGCTGCAGAGAGAGAGAGAGATCAATGACTCATTCCGGCGAAACTTTCTGATAAGGTAAGAGATCGTCATCTTACATTCAGTTTTCAGTATATATGCATTTACATATAGTGGGCTAAAGGGGAACGGCATGTATACGGGTTTGTGAGCGTGATGGGTTTCTGAATGTGAGGTTGTGTGCTGCATGTTATGAGTGCTTGCATGGTGTGCCGCATAGTGCATATTGGTATAATGGTGTGTTGGGTTTTAGCTGTGAAGATGCGTGCGTGTGTTTTTGGTGTTGGACGATAAATTTATGGCTGTGAGGTGGGTGTGTGAATGTATGTGTATCATAGGTACAAGGGCAGAAAGAGAGAGAGAGATGCCGTGAGAATAATGGGTCTAAAGGTGTGTTGCTTTGGTAAGTTAAATGCATATGCCTTGTATTATGGAAGATGATCTGGCTATAGCATAAACAAACAGGTGAAATGAAGGAAGAAGGAGCCTACATAGCAGCCGCAAGGTGTGGGCATTTGTGTGTTAAGATGGGCATCATTTGGGAGAGTTAGTGTGTGTTAATTTCTGTGTATTTTCCTGTGAGTGTGAGTGGAAGAGTAAGGAAGGAGAGGGGCTGTTAAACAGCCCCATGAACTTGTGCATCTGAAAGCTGTTGGGGAGTGAAGATGGCAGCTAGTTTTTGTGAGTTTATGCTGAAATAATGTATGTGTATATGAACCTACGGTGGGTGTGGAGAGAATAGAAAGGAAGAAGAAGAGGAAATGGGAAGATGACTGTGTGTGTTTTGGTTGGACTTGGAGTGTAGTTGTTGGGTCTATGAAGATGAGCATGACAAATGTGTACATGTACATATATATTTACTTGTAATTAAGTGAGTGTATACATATAATATATATAGAAGTGTGTATGTGGATGTGTCAATGGAGGTAAAGAGAAAAGAGGGAGCAACGGCAAAGTGTTCTGTTTGAGGAAACAATGAGAAGAATGAAGTCTGGAAGTGGGGAAGTGGGTCCGAAACGGTTTTTTTTTTTTAAAGAATAAGAAGGGGAATGTTGTTGGTGACTGAGGGTTTTGTACACTAGTTGAAAAATTCTGAAACTTTACAGGATGATTCTTAGTACCATATTATAATTTCTGTGAAAATTTTATATTTTTCTGATATCGTATGTATTTATTATATTTTCTGTAAGTTCAAACTTATAAAAATATTTTGGAGCCCTTAAACCCTGAAAATGTTTTGGGGAAAATTATAGTAATGTTTCTATAGTATAATAAAGACTCAGTGTAAATTTTGTGATTTTTAGAGTTCATTTTCTATCATTTCTCGATCGCATTGAATTTAACCAAATGAAACATTTTAAAATAGTTTTAATGCCTTTCAATTTCTGATTTCAATTTCAGTAATTTTTACAAGCCCTCTTAAGTTGTTACAAAAAATTGTGAGCCTTTATTTCCAACTAGAAGAAATTATGGCAATTTATTAGTTTTAGAGTATTTAAGGAAATTATTTTTTTATTCAAAAATAATAAAAATATTCAAAAATTATATTTTTATCCCATATGCTACATTAAACTATAAATAAAGTTTAAGGAGTGACTAGAACATTTTTGGGATATTTCTGAGTCTCGAGGAGTGTGACGAAATTCTAAGTAGGTTGGCCGTAAGGGAAACCGTCCGAGTTTCTTCATGTCTAGGTAGAGAGATGGGTACACAATAGATAACTATATCTAGATTTTTATGTAGTAGTATGAATAAGTGTTCTGATAAATGACTCTGCCAACCTAGGTTAATCACGAGGAATTTGGTCGAGAGTTTTTTTTTGCTTCAGCGCTTGGATTGAGGTAAGGGATTTCTTCTAGAACCCTATTCATCTATTGATATCATAATATTCTTTCTGGTTTGCTATTAACGTTTTTATTGGACTCACTTATATTTGTGATGACATTGCATTGATTGTCATTAATACCCCGTTTGAGCCTTATATGTTTATTGAAAATTCCTTTTCGATGCTGTGTATTTATTTCTCATTATGCATCGAATGTATCATTGATTTATCGGTTATTGCACTCTAAATATTGACATGAGTTAGTGTATTGAGGAGTTATAAGGATGGTTTGTATCGGGGGTGATATAAGGATGGTCTGTTATTGTCAGGAGACACTAGTACCCTAAGGGTCTAGCTAGTGTTCATATGCATATGCAACCTTATTGTTAGTGAGCACTGCCTGTGTGGCTTTGCTAAAGTGTAACCCTGCACTGCCCTTGTGGCTTTGCATTATACTCATGTTCAATATTATCCGCATTGGTTCAATGTAAATTGAAAGTGTATCTTTTGAATTTTGGATTGAGAATACTTTTCTCCATTTGGTCACTGATATAAAATTTTCCCAAAGAAAAATCATTTGTACTCTTTATTGAATTTTTGAGCGACCTTACTGAGCTCTCGAAAGCTCACTCCCTTTTCTGTTCCTTTCTACAGGAAATAACCCTCAGTAAGACTTCGGGACGATCGAGCTTAAATTTCAGAATAGCTTATGTTTTTCATTAATAGTTTATTTAAGCCTTGCTAGAGAACCAGTAGGTAATTTAATAAATTGAGTACATTACAATTATTTTGTGATAGGAAGGTCTGTTAAGACAATTGATGGATTGTAGTGCTCTGATCTGAATGTTAGTGGGTACCTTTAGTGGTAATGAATAAATTGGACAATTGAGGAGCTGATGGAATGATCGGATAATGCTCCGAAAATTGCGGGGCGTTACATTAGTACTTTATGGGAGTATTGGTAAATGGTGTTAATCAGATTAAGGATTTGGCGTATTGCTGTCATAGGTTGGAAAGAGGTTTGCCTAAAGACAAGGTTATTTCTATGGTTCCAAATATACCAAAATGGTAAAAAAAAATATACAAAACGGTGCGCCAGTTGTGTGGGGATTTAACCAGCTGATTGATCCAAACAATGAGCCATTCTTTAAAGGTACTGCCCACTTATTCTATCATGATACCAAGTGGTATTCCAAACCAAACAGGTCTGGCCATTGATCAGGTTAGGAAAACATGGTGTATATCTTTAGGTAGAAGTTGGCAAAGAGGACAAAGGTTGGAAGGAATAATGTGGTGCTTATAGAGATTTGTAAAGATGGGTAAACGATCCCATAAAATTTGCCAGATTAGGAAACTATATTTTAGCGGTTGGTTGAGCTTCCAAAGTTTCATCCAAATGTCGTTTGAGTAGATAGTCGGTCGAGAATGAGATCTTATGTGTAGAGCGAGGTTGCAATAATCCCTCTTTTGCCTTTGTAGTTGCCCGTATTTTGGTCGTTAGTTCTTGGACAATGAGGATGTTATCCACGATATGCCGGTTAGCAACAAAAGCATTATGGTAAGCTGAAATGAGGTCATTGAGAACTCCCTTTAACCGATTGGATAGGGTCTTAGATATAATCTTATAAATGGTGTTGCATAGGCTGATGAGCTGAAAATCACTAGGGTTCGGGGGTCTTTGCATTTAGGGAAAAGCACAATAAAAGCTTTATTAGTTATGCTGAGCATGTGACTAAATTGTAGAAAAGATAGAACGACTGCAGTGATGGGTCGTTCCATAAATTCCCAACAATGCTGGTAGATATAGCAGGAATGCCATCTGGTCCCGGGACTTTGACGGGTTTTATTTGGAACAGGGCTAAACAGATTTCCTTGGGTGTAAAGGGCTAGTCAAGAAAATTCCTTTGGGTGTCAGACATGTGACCTGTAATTCCGTTAGCTAGAGACTCCTGTGCATTCAAATCCGGTGTATCTGTCGAAGGCTCAAAAATTTGTTCGAAATGGATAAGAAAGCTTTGGACAATGGCGGTCTGAGAAGTATGGGTTACATTTTTCTCATCAGTAATGGTTGAAATGCGATTCCGATTTCGACGGATAAGTGTTGATGTATGAAAAAAATTGTTATTTCGGTCTTCGAGTTGTGGCCATTTTATCTTTAGCTTTCTGTGCCCAAAAGATCTCCTCACAATCCATTAGCTAGTCTAGCCGTCGTCGAGCCTGTTTTTCCCAGTGTCGTGCCTCCAGATTGGGAACACGAGATTGAAATGGTGTAACGTGGCCGTGGTGTCTTTGATTTGGTTTTCCAACTGACCAAAACATTCCTTATTCCAAACATCCAGATCCTTCATCATCATGGAGCCCCATGTGGCAACCCGAAATAAAGGAGATCCTTGGGCCGGGTTTTGCCAAGCTTTGAAGATGACCAGTTTGCCTATAGGGTGCTTAAGTCACATAGCCTTGAAGCGTTTAGGGCGATAGCCTAAATTATGAACCAGGTTTGTGTCAAGTAGTATGGGGGAATGATCAGATGATTGAATTCCCAGGTTGGTTATTGTAGTCGTGGGAAACATGGTGATTTAAGCTGGATTCGCAAATCCTCGGTCGATACGCTCATAATTACAAGCCAAACTTTGTCGACTATTGGTCCAAGTAAAAGTGGGTCCCACCTACTTGAGATCAATCAATTGATGTAGTTGTAGGAAGTCAGCTAAGAACCCGTGGCCGGGTGTGGAGAGAGAATTGGGACCAGTTTTGTTCACTGGCAGTAATACTTGGTTGAAGTCACCTATAAGGAGTAGGGGGAGCTATAGGTGGTGAGAACATCTTATATGCGTTCCCAGGTCGCCTTCCTTTTGGCCAGAGTAGGGTGACCATTGATAAAACCGGAGATCCAAGACTCTCCACTGCCCTAATGGAACAGTACCAAAGTACAATTCTTGTTTTGGTACAATACTAAACCAGTGAGTTCTTCCGTCCAACCAACCACAGGCCACCTTTAGTACCCAAATCACCATTTGGGTCAACCCCAGTAGACGAGGTGAATCCTAGTTTCATAATTTTTTGTGAAACCAAAAGTAACTTTGGTTTTAGTTTCTTGAAGAAAAATGCACATCGGCTTATAGAGTCGGGTCAACTTGAGCATTGCATGAACTGATAGGGCGTGACAAGCCCACAACAATTCTAGCAGAGTTGTATCATTGATGGTGAAGGGTTTGTTGCTGTACAACACCCGAAAACCAGTTCGAAAATTTCACATATCAATTCCTGACAGGATTGTCTCGCAAAAGATGGTTCCTTTTGCGTATACAACATGGAGGAACTTCCAGATCCATGTGCAAACAGTCAATCAACTCATGTCCACATGGTTAAGTGATCTATCTTATTCCCATTTTTTCTATGATCCGATTGTGGTTTTAGTGGAGAATACTACCTATGGTGGCAATGAACAATTGGTCAGGAATGTTTTATCTAGCCTACTTGGTGAGACGTGCATATAATTGTTATTATCAAGGTTGTTTATCAAAGTGGTGTACAAATATATAAATTTTCAAAAGCATACATCTGACACAAGAATACACTTAGTAATTCTACATTGAAGTGATTGATCACATCTTGTGCATGCGCTTATAACAACTTCTTGGCGGGTACCGACCCGACCCAATAAGAGCCTTCTTTTTAACCTTGACCTTGTTACGGGGCAAGTATGTTAGTTCAAATTTGAACCCACAGCAGATACGGGTCGATTATGGTATTTAGGCGAACTTGGTATCTGTCCCGCCTTGTACCTCCCCTTTTATAGTAATATCCGTTCTAACCTTGAATCTTATCTCTGCAATCTCAGCCGCCCCTCGCGATAAAATAAGTAGGTCATAACAAAAACCTACCACACTTTTCCCTTTCTTTTTCACCTCTCTCTACGCCGCTTAGCCTTTCCCTTTTGCCTCTCTCTTCACCGTACCATCATCCCATCCACGGGTCCATAGACCTCCTGACGACTAGCCATTGGCCACCGTCTTCCCCTTCTTCCATAACCACAGCCGTGGTTTGATATCCTCCTATTCTCTCTCCATCACCACCAAACCACCCTAGACACCAACAGTCCCCACTACCAACAAAATCCCAGGCACTACCAACCCACCATTAACATCATTAGTGACCTTCACCCATCAATCACCTCACCTCCTCAATCACCCTTTCCACCACCAATAGCCACCATCCTCTTGCCAAATATCTTCACTCCTTCCTATACATCCAAACTCACCACCACAACCATTTCTGCCTGTCTTACAACCACCACCATCAAACATCAAAAGTTAACAACAACGCAACTTTGGCCTGTCTAAAGTCTAAAATTAAGTTACAAAAAAAAGGGGAAAAAAAAAAGAAGCAAATCTCAAATTGAAACTAAATCTATGGACCAAATCCAAGAAAGAAGGCAAATCTCAAATTGCAACCAGACTTGTGTATCGATCGCTGCAGCTATGGGTCCGTAGGTTTGGTTTCAAATTGTGATTTGTGGCCACTAAGGTCTATGGACAGGTCGCTAAAGCGGCGGAGGTAATTGGGGAAGGGCACGTCGTGGTGTTCCAAATAGACGAGCCGATTGATGGTGGGCTCATTTGGTGGGGAAGGGCAATTGGCGATCCAGCAGGTATCAGCGTCATCGGAGGAGGATACGACTTCATTAACGTCCTCTGTGCAGTACAAGCTAGCATCGGAGAGATCAGACATTGTTGTGGTGGTCAAGGGAAGCCAAGCGGCGATGACATCAACAACATTGCTGGTGGTGTTAGGCTGGTGTTGTTTGTCTTTTTGATATCAGATGGATTCTCTCTAACATCGAGGCAAGGCAAGTTAGAGCGGATTGAGGCTGGTTTTTAATGGCAACATAAAAGATCGCGGTGGATTGGGGTGAGGGTCGAGTTTTTCCAAAAGTCCGCCAGATCAAGGATGGTATTTCCATTCCTTGACTTGGTGACGGGGCGCATCAGAGTCATCTATTAGGACTATTGGAGCGAGTACGGATATCATGGTATTCGCATTCGATCTGCCTCATTGATATCCGTACTCGCTCTGGTCTATATATATATATATGTGTGTGTGTGTGTGTGTGTGTAGAGCTGATCCGTTGAGAGCGCTAGCAAAATGGGTTAAGTTACTAGCGCGATCTGTGGACAGTCCAGATCTTTTTTTTTTTGCATTTTTGTTAAGTCCGTCCGCTACATAATGTAGCGGACGACATTTTTACCATATTGCCCCCCTTGCTCTGTGTAATATTGATTATCAATGTTCATCCGCTACATTATGTAGCAGATGATCCAAATCAATTTTGCGTGTGTTCTCTGTGTTGTCTCTGTACTTTGCTGTTGTTTGTTTAGTTTTGTGCTCTTCCAGTTTTATCCAATAACCGTACAATCTCACGAATAGAAAAATATGTTCTTGACTTCTCAATTTCGATAATTCGGTTTGTGATGGATTCAAGAATAAGAAACAAGAAATAGAAGAAGAAGAAGCAAAGAAAAAACTCAGTTCATAACTCCTAGTGGAACCATATTTCCACCATTTTTGCCAAGGCCACCACCAACGACCACCTCCACCATCTCACCCATCGATCGACAAAAAAAAAAACCCACCACCACCGCTCCAACTATCACCATCTCCAAAGCTCCACGCAATAGAAAATACAAATTAAACAGATCTGAATTTAGAAGAGATCTGGAGAAACTATAAATTCTAGAAACAGATCTATGACAAATATATGATGCGTGATCGCGGCGAAGTTGCCGAGGAGAAAACCCCATGTCAGAGATCTTGCGGTTGTACCGCGACTGCAGAGTCGCTGGGGATCAAAACCCATATAGGGGATCTTGTGGTTGTACTGCGACTGCGAAGTCGCCGGGGATCAAAACCCATGTTGGCGATCTACTGTGGAGTCACCAAGGAAGAGGCGATCTGGCGACTTTTAGAGGCAATCTGGCGACTGACAGAGGAGGCCATAGATATATGTATACATACATACATATATATATATATATGTATACATATATATATACATACATATATGTATATGTATACATATATATATACATACATATATGTGTATATATATATATATATATATATGTATACATATATGTATACATATATATATTTTTTCAACAGCTTATTGGCTTTTATATACATATAAAGACCAACAAAATAACGCACGTTATTATAGCGAGTTTCATCGTAGAATTAGACAAAGAGACGAAGAAACAACCCTAAAAAATTTAGGCGTACCCACAGACATAATTAATAATATGAATACTGTAACACCCCAATATTTTTAACGGATTAATAATAAAATAAAATAAAAATTTAGCGGCGAATATATTTTTAAGCATCCATATTTTTAATTAGCAATTTTTTAGCGACATTATTATTTTTATATACTTAGCATTGACGTATATTTTCAGCAACAAATTATCTACCTTACCATTCGACAATTAAAATTTTATTTTTAGTTTCGGTGCGCTTAATAGCGACGATTTACGAAACGAGATAGCTTATCAACACATTAATCATTTTTTTATTCAGCGCATAAATTATCGTTAATATTAACTTTGGACCCCTTTGCGATAATAAAAGTTTCGGGTAAAAAAAAATAATTAAAATAACTAAAGAGAGCGTAGGGGCTTTGTGGTAATATTTTCAACTTAGGGTTTTACTATATATATGAATATAAGATGATAGGGCAGCCGTCTTATATTCATCTCTTCCGTGGGGCCAGTTTGAGAGAGAAAGAAAGAGAAACGGAGAGGGAGGAAGACATCAAGAGAAAGGAGAGTGAAAGGAGAAGGGAAATGATCGAAGGGATTATTTTTCCGGCGATCGGGTGAAGTTTTCCGGTAAGGCTCCTTTGAAATTTATATTTCTTATCTATGCATGTATCGTGGGATTAGAGCTGAATATAAATGGGTATTGCATGTTTAGTTTAAGAGGGCTGTTAAACGGTTAGGCTTTGGGAGTTTTGGGTTGCTTGTTTGTGAGATCAAGTGGAGTCTGTGACTGCCGTGGTTGAGCGACCGAGAGGAACGGGTAGCAGCCATGGCTGCCGTGAGGGAAGGAAATGGCTTGGCAGCCGTGGGCTGTCGCGGGTTACAATTTCAGAGTGCCGCGAGTGGAGTGTGTTTGTATGTGCTGGGTTTGTACGGATGTGTATGAGTGCAAACTGTCTAGGGGTGTGTGGGTTTTAGAGAGAATGAGAGGGCAGCCATGGTTTTCTGTGTGTTGTGTGTGTATGGTGGGTGAAAACAAATAGGAAAGGAGGGGCTACTGTGGCTTGTGCAGGTGGATATGCTGGGAAGAAAGCAGTGACTGCCGTGATGGAGAAATCTGTGTGTGCTTGAGGCTGCCATAGAGACAGCCTGTGTGTGTGCATGCATTTTGATGGGTAGTGTACAGAGGCGCGGGTGGGTTGTGTGTTTTGAGTGGTGTGTGAGTTGTGTTTTGAAGTGGGAAGTGTATGCATGAGTGTGTGACAGTGTGGGCTCATGGGTATGTATGAGAGAAGGAGGGAGGAGATGAAGGTGCAACTGAAGGTTTTGGGTGTGAGTTGCGTGAGCTGTGTTGTGTATTATATATGTGTGTGTGCGTGGGTGGGTGGGTGGGTGTAGAAATGGATATAAGAGGTAAGATAGAGAGGGAGAGTGTTGTTGTACATATATATATGTGTGTAGGTGTTGTGTGAGTATATGTATATACTGGGTTATGAGTGTGTGATTATGAAATGGAAAAAGGAAGAAGGGCAGCAGGTGAGTGGTGCATAGGGCCTGTATGTGTGTGTGTGAGTCTTTATGTGAGGTAATGTGTGTGTATTTGCAGGAAGAGTTCGTAAGGGTGAGGGAAGCAAGGCAAGCAGTACACTGCCTTCACATGTTTGTGAGTTTAGGTAGTGTAAGTATATATATCAAGTGTGTGTATATGTGTGTGTTAAAGGAGTGATGTGGGTGTAGCAGGTGTGCATTGTGTGAAGGAGTGGGTGTGTTATAGAGTGTTATATAGAAAGGAGAAGAAGAAGGGAAATGGGTTGCTGGGGCACAGGGAATTTTGGGTAGTACATGGGTGTATCTCGGTTAGCGTTAGGTACGATACATGCATAGGATGGGCTATAGTGATTGTTAACATGTAAAATTTTAAAGTATAATACGTTAGACCATATTAGAATTCTTGGCAAAGATTTATAACTTTCTGAGATCGTATGAATTTTTAGTATTTTCTGTAATTTTAGATTTGGAAAATTCTTTTGGAGCCTTTAAACCCAGAAAATGCTCTGGGAAAACTTAGAGTAATGTATTTATGGTATAAATAAGACTCAGTTTGAATTTGATGATTTTTGGAGTTGATTTGTTATGATTTCCGTATCGCATTCTTTTTAGAAAAATAAAAATTTTAAAAATAGTTTTTATGTCTTTTAAATTCTGATTTCAATTTATATAATTTTTATACATATTTTCAGGTTGTTACAAAAATTATGGGGCTTTATTTTCAGCTAGAAGTAATTATGACTATTTATGGGTTTTTATTGCATTTAAAGATATTTTTTAATTCGAAAATATTCAAAAATTCAGAAAATACATATTTTGACTTATAATAATGTTTTAAGCTATAAAAGTGTTTTAGTGTAAAATATTATAAATTCTAGAGTGTCGTTACACGTTAAGGAGAATAGAATTTCCAGCTAGGTTGGCCCCGTGCGAGGCGCGCTGTGAGTTGAGCGATTCCAAAGTTAGAAGTGGGTACGTGGTGGGTAGCTTATATTAGATTATTAGTATAGTAGCATTGATTATGCACTAACATATGGATTTGTCAATTTAGGTTTATCCAAAGAATTATAATCGAGGTTGCGTAGCATTGCATAACGTGGATCGAGGTAAGGAATTCTATCCGAACCCTGTCTCATTATTCTGTTTTCAAATGCTTATAAAATATTTTTACAAACTACATTAAATGTTCATTTTTATGATTGATATAGAAGTATTTTCAAATTGCCCATGAAACCCTAATTTGAGTCGTATAGCGATCGTTTGGAATTCATGTTTCATTCTCATTTGTTTATTGATCTGATCATTATAAAATATTTTGAGTTGTACTTGTCTCTTTTCATGCTCATCTGTTTATTGAATTCAATAATCGAAAAGCATTTTCAATTGTAGTTTGCTTCTTTTCAATGTTGACATGAATTAGTAACTTGGGAGCCATAAGGATGGTCTGTATTGTTGGCGTTATAAGGATGGTCTGTTGGATGGGTTTAACTAGTACCTAGATGGACTAGTCAGTGTACATATGCATATGTAAAACGATCGAGCACTGCTGGGGTGGCTTTGATTCTGTACTGCTCATGTTCAACGTTTCCTATTTATGTTTATTGCATTTTAAGTGTTTTAAAAATGGTTATCGATGTAAGGGAACTGAGTTGATACTCTTACCTGTGTTGTTTATGTTGAAATGCTTTGGTTTTCTTTGAAAACCCTTTTAAAATTATCGTTTGATTGTATATAGAAAGATTGTTTGAACCGCTCTATTTCTCTGCTTTCAAAATTTTCTATTGGCTTAAATGTCAAATCGTCCGTATCGTTTTCTTATTTTTAAATCTCTGTGCGACCTTACTGGGCTCTCAAAAGCTCACTCCCCTTTGACTTCCTTTCCGCAGGTGACAGCCAGCAGTAGGTTACCTGAATAGGGATTAGAGCCGAGCAAGCGAAAGCGAAAGAATTATATTTTTGGGTATTCATCATTAATACTCCTGCGTGGGTAAATACTATTGTTTAAATTTTCTTAGACTTAGACTTAGACTTGGTATTTCAATTATGACAGTTGATTGAGAGTATAGTTGCTCTGACAGATTTATATTATTTGGTTGAATTGAGGAATAATTATCTTAGTGAACTGATCGACTGAGCGTTAACGTTCTGAAAAATTTCGGGATGTTACAAATACTCTACAGTTAGACAATGAGGTAGAAGATACATATGAAAATGAAGACGATATATATAATGAAGACTATTACGACAATAATACTAGACGATTAACTATTTATGACAATGAAGAAGATATCTATGAAGATTATCTAAATTATAATGAAAACGATAATGATTATCCATGGGATGATGAAGCCTTGGCTAATCTAGACAACGCCTTTGAATTTTAAATGTCCACAGACAAAATTGGATATCTTAATTTACAAACAGACACGAAAAGTCTAAAAACAATTAGAGAAAATTTAGATTATATAAAAGACACTATACAACAACTGACAGGAAAGCCAAAACAACTGGATAAGGCAGAAATTTTGTTAGAAAAAATAAATAAACAATTTATAGAATACAAACAAGAATTAGATAAATTTAAACTAAGAATAGACAGTAACAAAATACAAAATTAGAAAATATTTTAAGACACTACTTTAAAATCCAAGGCTTAGAATATAAATGAATACTTCTAAAGACTACGAAGCAAATACAGACTATAAACAAATCTTTATTGAAAGCAATAACTACATAACTCCAGCAGAAGGCATATCAAGAAATAATCTAGGAACCCCAAATGATATAATATCTAGAAAATAAAATAATATTATATCAGCTAAGCATAGAAGATACAGCTAAATTTATTATAAACTGAAGAGTCAGACTTTTACCCCCTTACCGTATAGACCCATTAGAAAATTCAGGACCAGAATGGCAAGTAGACAAAATACTAGGTTCTAGTTCAAACAATAGCGTTATACCTACAGAAAGTCTATGATATAGAAATACTTCCGGGCGAATGTCAGTTCGCTTTTCTAATTATATTGAAGCAAACAATAACCCAGACATTCAAGATAATGAAAGAGATGAATAAATTTGATCTTTTTAAAAACATTGATATAAAAATCTTAAACCAAACCATAGGTACTACGCAAGTAGGAAGAGGAATAAGCTTTAAACAATTACAAGACTTTATGCAATTTACAGAACAAGAAGATAGTCTTGACGTATTTAATCAACCAGAATATAATATACATTTAGAAAAAGACATAGACATAATGGAAAGTTTAAAAGACTTAGAAGTAAGCAAAGTGCCTTCCCATAAGTCTTTTAGTATAGATAGATCGAAACCTGAAATAAATCACAAAATAGAAATAGACAATAAAATTAATAAGGCATTAGAAGAAATAGAAAAAATAAGACAAAAGGAAATAATACTAAAAAAAGAAAATAATTTTCTTATAGAAGAAATGGATAATTTAGTAGAAAATATAGATCACTTAGATGATACCCTATTAATAGACACATATAAAGATAATAAAATAGAAGACATTTTACATGAAGAATATTTAGAAACAAGTTCTATAACAACAGAAATAAAATCTGTCAATACACAAATTACTACAAACAACACAAAATTCAATTTAATGAATGAAACACCTTACATACTTATGGATGAAAGTAGTGGTTCAGGAACCACAAATAATAGAAATAATGATAGAAGTAGATTTTATACAACTCAACCAACTGTAAGACCACAATATGCCTATGGTAATTTACCGAGACAAAGTGTTAACATTGAAAATAACAAATTTGATAGGCCTAATTATAAACCTAGAGAAAAAAGACACCCGTTAGAACAAAACTTTAAGATACAAAAAGCAGCTGAAAATATAGGCCTTCTGGAAGATACTTGGGATTGTCTTAAGGTCAAATGGCATGACTAACCATTCATATAGGCCTTTTGGTGTCGTGAATGCTGTCCATTTAATGTCTTCAGGCCACATGTTAATTTGGTAAAAGCCCGATTTACAGTCAAATTTACTAAATACTTTTTTGCCTTGTATTTTACTTAAAAGAAAGGTTTTGTTTGGTATGTTGTAACTGTCATCTCTAATGTTATCATTCAGTCTTTTGTAATTTATATCCATTCTGCTTTTTCCCCTAATTATTTCTGCATGATTTCGAACTATAAAAGCTGCAGATCTATGAGGACTATTGCTATGTCTAATTACTCCTAATAGCGCTAAGTCTTTTATATGCATTTTAAAGTCTTCAGTATCTAAACTACTTGCTTCTATATTTGCTGTCTTGACAATGTAATCTAGATTAATAATGTCTAACTTACAGTATATTTTATTTAGATCCCATCGTTTAATGAGGTCTTCTCCTATAAAAGGTAGTTTTTCTATTGCATTAAGAATGTCGTTTTTATTTATAAAATGGTTTATTAAATTATAACTTATTCTATTTGTATTATAAATGTCTTCGCTATCATTAGTAACGTCTTCTATATGAAGACATTCGTCTGAATAATCTATGATTTTTATGCAGCAGTTTGTTTTTCCCTTGCTAGAGTCTTCACATATTTTATTTTTGCCGTTATGGTCTTTTAAGTCTATGTATGTCCCACCACGCTTCTGAGCGTATTCTGATGGTCTGTCTATATTTATGGGTGTTTGTGGAGTAGTGTTTTGTGCTAGTTGAATAAAGTCTTTAGAAATTGTTAAAGTATTATTATCGGCTAATAGAAAATTAATACCAAGGATAATTTTGCCTTCTTCATCTAATTTATCTGTTATTTCTACCGGAAGATCTTCTTCTTCCTCATCACTACTTAAGGACATAATGTCTTCTGTATATTCTTCTATAGATTTAATACTATATATGCTTTCTGTATCACTTAAGGTTTCATCTACTCTAAAAGATCTTCATTTGTATTATTAACTATCATAACTTTGAAATTATTGTTATTTTGTCTTCTAGGGCAACTAGAACTTAAATGATCCGATTCGCCGCATGAATAACATGTAATTTTATTTTTATAGATGCGCCTATTATCATATTTTCTAACATGTCTAGGATTTAAAAAAGGTTTTCTAGCTCTACTCTTTCGTAGAAAATAAGTTTTTCTAGGTTGTTTGTATTTTCTTAAAGGTTTCCTAGTGTATTTAGGTTTGAATTTTTCTTGACCGTAAGTTGTGGTGTATAGATTTCTTTACAAAAGCTTGTTTCGTTTTTAAGTTGCCTAGCAATTTGTATATTGGTACAGTTAGAAACTAATATTTCTATAACTTGTTCAAAAATACTTCCTAAGGAAAAGGAAGGTCTTTGTCTAAGGTCTTCATAAGCTTTTTTAATTGTTTCATATATTTCTCTTCCTAGAGCTCCTGGTAATTTATTTAGAAATTTATCTATTACTGTTTGGTTAGAAATATTGCCACTTTGTGAGGCAACATAATAGTATTCTTGCATAAAGGGTTTTATATTGTGCCAATTGTATAAGTGTACTTGTTCTAATTTTCTGGCTGCTTCAGTTTGTATTATGGTGTCTCCTGTATTGGGATTTCTTCCTGTTAAAATTAATTGTATTGTGTTTACAAAATAATAAGGATTGGGTCATAAGTCTGCCATTTCTTTTAAATCATTTGGAAATGCCTTTTGCCATTCTTCAAAATTGGCTTTAGCTATGGGGCCTAAGAATTGTGTCATGTATCTGATCATTTCTTCTCCGGTTTCTAAGTTATCTGATTGTTTTGTTATAAAATTTGCTACTATGACATCTTTCCATACTTGTACATAATTATTTCTTTGTTGAGGGTCTAGAGCAGTTATATTTAAAATAAAGGGTTCAGCTGTTTTTTGTATCTTAAAGTTTTGTTCTAACGGGTGTCTTTTTCCTTTAGGTTTATAATTAGGCCTATCAAATTTTTTATTTTCAATGTTAACACTTTGTCTAGGTAAATTACCATAGGCATATTGTGGTCTTACAGTTGGTTGAGTTGTATAAAATCTACTTCTATCATTATTTCTATTATTTGTGGTTCATGAACCACTACTTTCATCCATAAGTATGTAAGGTGTTTCATTCATTAAATTGAATTTTGTGTTGTTTGTAGTAATTTGTGTATTGACAGATTCTATTTCTGTTGTTATAGAACTTGTTTCTAAATATTCTTCATGTAAAATGTCTTCTATTTTATTATCTTTATATGTGTCTATTAATAGGGTATCATCTAAGTGATCTATATTTTCTACTAAATTATCCATTTCTTCTATAAGAAAATTATTTTCTTCTTTTAGTATTATTTTCTTTTGTCTTATTTTTTCTATTTCTTCTAATGCCTTATTAATTTTATTGTCTATTTCTATTTTGTGATTTATTTCAGGTTTCGATCTATCTATACTAAAAGACTTATGGGAAGGCACTTTGCTTACTTCTAAGTCTTTTAAACTTTCCATTATGTCTATGTCTTTTTCTAAATGTATATTATATTCTGGTTGATTAAATACGTCAAGACTATCTTCTTGTTCTGTAAATTGCACAAAGTCTTGTAATTGTTTAAAGCTTATTCCTCTTCCTACTTGCGTAGTACCTATGGTTTGGTTTAAGATTTTTATATCAATGTTTTTAAAAAGATCAAATTTATTCATCTATTTCATTATCTTGAATGTCTGGGTTATTGTTTGCTTCAATATAATTAGAAAAGCGAACTGACATTCGGCCGAAAGTGTTTCTATACCATAGACTTTCTGTAGGTATAACGCTATTGTTTGAACTAGAACCTAGTATTTTGTCTACTTGCCATTCTGGTCCTGAATTTTCTAATGGGTCTATACGGTAAGAGGGGGTAAAAGTCTGACTCTTCTGTTTAAAATAAATTTAGATGTATCTTCTATGCTTAGCTGGTATCCTACTTGGTTATTTTGTGTTAATTTTCCTATAAATGTAGAGCAAATTAAAAGATTTTTGTCTTGCTGAAAATCTTCATAGCCTTTAGTCATAATTTTAATTTTAATATTTTTTGCAAAGTCTCTTGTATTTAAACAAAAATCAGGTGCAAAATAAAATATGCTTCCATTGTTATTCATATCTACTTCTATAGCTCCTAATATTGCTTGTTCACTAGTAAATCTATCGTCTACGATGGCTAGAAAAACTTTAGCGCCAGTGTCTCTTCTCGTTAAGCCTTTAATTCCTATAACTATTAATCCTATATGAGTTAAATTAAAATTTCCTCGAACTAATTCTTGTTCAGAATCAGGGTGTATTAAATTTATACTTACTGTGTCTTCACCTATACATTTGTTTTGTGTTTCACGATAATGCATAAATAATCTTGTTTGACTTATTATGGCATTATTTTGATATAAAATTTGTGGAGAAATTAAATCTAATCTGTTTTGCCTAAATTGTTCAATTTGTCTGTCAATATCTATTATTTGTTCTAGAGAGGCTATGGGTGCAGGTGGATTCCTAAATAACCTTAGAACTCTGTTTCCAATTGTATTTTCATTACGCCTTCTAGTTTCTATGGCTAATACTTCTGTTCTATTTCTGTCTTCTATATTTCCTCTGCCTAAAATATGATTATTGCTTCTTATCATAGACTAAGAATTTTCATTCTTCTTGTGTCTTTACTGTTTTACGCTTGTCTATTTTAATATTATTTAATTTATTGCATAATTGATCTATGTCTGAACTAATTTCTTTTTTGGTATGTATATGTTTTTCCAGTTTTTCTATTTTTTCTAAGCAAGTGATTAATAACATTATTATAATATTATTTTATTTTCTAGATATTATATCATTTGGGGTTCCTAGATTATTTCTTGATATGCCTTCTGCTGGAGTTATGTAGTTATTGCTTTCAATAAAGATTTGTTTATAGTCTGTATTTGCTTCGTTGTCTTTAGAAGTATTCATTTATATTCTAAGCCTTGGATTTTAAAGTAGTGTCTTAAATTATTTTCTAATTTTGTATTTTGTTACTGTCGATTCTTAGTTTAAATTTATCTAATTCTTGTTTGTATTCTATAAATTGTTTATTTATTTTTTCTAACAAAATTTCTGCCGCTTTCCTGTCAGTTGTTGTATAGTGTCTTTTATATAATCTAAATTTTCTCTAATTGTTTTTAGACTTTTCGTGTCTGTTTGTAAATTAAGATATCCAATTTTTTCTGTGGACATTTAAAATTCAAAGGCGTTGTCTAGATTAGCAGGGCTTCATCATCCCATGGATAATCATTATCGTTTTCATTATAATTTAGATAATCTTCATAGATATCTTCTTCATTGTCATAAATAGTTAATTGTCTAGTATTATTGTCGTAATAGTCTTCATTATATATATCGTCTTCATTTTCATATGTATCTTCTACCTCATTGTCTAACTGTAGAGTATTTGTAACATCCCGAAATTTTTCAGAACGTTAACGCTCAGTCGATCAGTTCACTAAGATAATAATTCCTCAATTCAACCAAATAATATAAATCTATCAGAGCAACTATACTCTCAATCAACTGTCATAATTGAAATACCAAGTCTAAGTCTAAGTCTAAGAAAATTTAAACAATAGTATTTACCCACGCAGGAGTATTAATGATGAATACCCAAAAATATAATTCCTTCGCTTTCGCTTGCTCGGCTCTAATCCCTATTCAGGTAACCTACTGCTGGCTGTCACCTGCGGAAAGGAAGTAAAAGGGGAGTGAGCTTTTGAGAGCCCAGTAAGGTCGCACAGAGATTTAAAAATAAGAAAACGATACGGACGATTTGACATTTAAGCCAATAGAAAATTTTGAAAGCAGAGAAATAGAGCGGTTCAAACAATCTTTCTATATACAATCAAACGATAATTTTAAAAGGGTTTTCAAAGAAAACCAAAGCATTTCAACATAAACAACACAGGGATGAGTATCAACTCAGTTCCCTTACATCGATAACCATTTTTAAAACACTTAAAATGCAATAAACATAAATAGGAAACGTTGAACATGAGCAGTACAGAATCAAAGCCACCCCAGCAGTGCTCGATCGTTTTACATATGCATATGTACACTGACTAGTCCATCTAGGTACTAGTTAAACCTATCCAACAGACCATCCTTATAACGCCAACAATACAGACCATCCTTATGGCTCCCAAGTTACTAATTCATGTCAACATTGAAAAGAAGCAAACTACAATTGAAAATGCTTTTCGATTATTGAATTCAATAAACAGATGAGCATGAAAAGAGATAAGTACAACTCAAAATATTTTATAATGATCAGATCAATAAACATATGAGAATGAAACATGAATTCCAAACGATCGCTATACGACTCAAATGTAACAGCCCAAAACCTGAGGCGAGTTATATATATATATATAAAAGAACCTAACTGATTATTTAGTTGACCTTTAGCGACGAATGGGTGAGCATTAGTCTTTGTGATCTTTAGCGGTAAATTTTATATTTTTATTTTTCTGTAAACTATAAGTTAAAACTTAATGGTAGCAGTTATAGGTGATATGGATTGATGTCTTTATCAATGATTAGCGTTAACGATATATATAAAAAAAATCCTTTAGCGACATTTTTATATTCTATAGTTAACGTCGATATTTTAGCGGCAACTTTTTAAGTCAACTCTTTACTTTAAAAAAATATTTATTAATTAAATTAAGTAGGAAAACGTAGGAGAGAAATTAGAAAAAATAAGTGCAATAATATGTTTACGGTTACAATCCAGAGAAAGAGAGAAGAAAATGGAGAAAAATAAGGATAAGTGTTTATATAAAAAAAAAACTATCGGTTACAGAAAGAGAAACAGAGAATTAAATAGATAGAGATTAAATAGATAGAGATAGAGATTCAGAGAAAGAAAGAGAAAGAGAGAGAAGACACTCGGCAGAGAAGAGAGAAGACGAAATTGCAGTGGAATAGATGAAGAGAAGGGCTCGTGCAAAAGGAGAGAAGAAGAAATACACAGGAATAGAGAGAGAGAGAGAGAGAGGGCCAAACAAGGACTCGCTGGAATCCGGCGGAGCGAATCAAAGCTTCGGTAAGCCCTCTTGCAAATTTACTTAGGCGTATTTGTAAGCTTATTTCGAATCGCATAAATGTGTATCGCCTGGGTGTGAGAGGACGTGAGGGGTCTCGGTTTGGTCAGCCATAAACATGTGCTTTGTGGGTGTGTATTTAGAAAGGTGGGTGCTGCCAATTAGCCCATACATAGCAAGGATAGGTTATGGGGTTTGAGAAATGGAAATGGAGACAGCCATGTGGCTGTGTGAAACCATGAGTAAAGATGCAACATTTGTTCTAAAAGTTAGAATCTGTGAAAGGGAAGGTGTTAATGGAAGTAAATTGGTAAGAAATTTCTGATTCTTCCTTGATTAGATCCTTGCAAACTGCATATGGTTCCTAAGGTGTTGTTTATGGATGCACAGGTTTGCATTGTTGTCTCGGCTTTTATTTAATTCTTGGTTCTCAACTTTATGTGTTCAAGGGGTTCTTTGGACCTGAGGTATTGAAGAAACAGTTGCTGGGTATTGTTGTATGTGTACTGTGTCATGAGAGTGGTGTGTATCTATTGTGTGGTTGTTTATGGGTGTTGTGGTGCTTGAGAGATGAAGGAGTGGCGAAATGGGTTTGTGTGAGTACAAAACAAAAAGAAAATGGTCCGTGTATGGTGGGCAAGAAAGTGAGGCAGTAGCTTGATGGTGTTGTGTTTTGAGCATGGTTGTGTGTGTTGTGAGTGTATGAATGAAGGTGTAGATATAGTGTGTGTGTGTGTGTGTGTGTGTATGTTAATGGAGTGAATTTCTAGTGTGAATGAAACTGCGTGAACAGTAACAGTGAGTTGGTGAGTGTATATTCTGGGTTGGACAGAAAATGAAAGGAGGAAGAAGATGAAGGGGGAAATGGGTCTAAAGAGTGTAGTGCCTGGAGTGTAGTGTGTGTATTTATATATATGGTGTGTGAATGTAATGAGAAGAAGAGTAAGAGAGAGACAGCAAATGGGTTGTAAGCCGTGTGTTAGTGATTGTTTGAAGGTGTGTGTGTGTGCCTGAAGTGTGTTAGTTGTATGCATTTGTGTGTAGAGTGCTGCGTACATATATGTGGGTGAGTGTGTGCAGTGCGTTATGAAGAGGTGAATAAGAAGATGGAGTTGATGGGTTTGTTGTTGTGTCTTGGATGTGTGAATGGAGGGTGTACTGAGTGCATGTGTGTGCTGGGTGCGTGTTAGTGAGCTGTGTACTCATGTGTGTGTACGGATAATGTTAGGCTCGTTACGTGCTTTGGATAGCGTATAGTGAATATTAAAATGTGAAAATTTATGGTACAGTACCTGAGATTATGCTAGAATTACTGGCAAAATTTTATAATTTTCTGAGATCATATGTATTTGTAATATTTTCTGTAAGCTTAAAATGGTAAAATTCTTTTGAAGCCTTTAAACCCTGAAAATGTTCTAGGGAAAATTATAGTATTAATTTTATAATATAATAAAGGCTCAGTGTAAATTTGGTGATTTGTAAAGTTCATTTGCTATCATTTCTCTATTGCATTGAATTTAACAAAAATGAAGCTTTTAAAAATATTTTAAGGCCTTTTAATTTCTAATTTCAATTTCAGAAATTTTTATAAGTCTTCTAAAGCTGTTACAAAAATTTTGAGCCTTTATTTCCAGCTAGAAGAAATTATGGCAATTTATTGGTTTTAGTGTATTTAAGGAAATTATTTTTTTATTCGAAAATAATAAAAAATATTCAAAAATTATATTTTTATCCCATATGCTATATTAAGCTATAAATAATGTTAAATGAACGATTAGAACATTTTTGGGATATTTCTGAGTCTCGAGACGTGTGACGAACTTCGGGGTAGGTTGGCCGTGTGAGAAACCGCTCTGAGTTTCATCATATCCGGGTAGAGAAATGGGTACGCTATGAATAATTATATTAAGATTTTAATGTAGTGGCATGAATAAGTGTTCTGATAAATGACTTTGTCAACCTAGGTTAACTTCGAGGATTTGTTCGAAAGCGTTTTAGCTTCAGCGTTTGGATCGAGGTAAGGGATTTTTCATCCGAACCTAATTTTTCATCCGAACCTAACTCCTCTATTTGATTTGTATGTTATTCTGAATTGATATCTTCATTTCTTTGGACTCAATTATAGTTGTGATGAAATTGTATCGATTGTCATTAATAACCCTTGTTTGAGCCTGACACGTTTATTGAAAATCTCATTCGATGCTCAGTACTTATTTCTCTTTGAGTGTCGAGTTATTCATTGCAATATCGCTTATTGTATTCTGCATATTGGCACGAGATAGTGTATTGAGGAGTTATAAGGATGGTCTGTATCGGGGGTGATATAAGGATGGTCTGTTATTGTCGGGAAATGCTAGTACCTTGAGGGTCTAGCTAGTGTTCATATGCATATGTAACCATATTGTTATTAAGCACTGCCTGTGTGGCTTTGCTAAGTGTTACCCTGCACTGTCTGTGTGGCTTTGCAATATACTCATGTCCAATATCATCTGCATTGTTTCGGTGAAATCGAAAGTGTATTTATTGAATCTTGAATTGAGAAATTTGAGAATATTGTTTCTATATTTTCATTGATATAACATTCTGACCAAATCGTTTGTAATCTTACTGAATGTTGAGCGACCTTACTGAGCTCCCGAAAGCTCGCTCCCTTTTTCTGTTCCCTTCTGCAGGAAATAATCGTCCGTAAGAGTTTGGAGCCAATGAGCTTGATTATGGACTAGATTAGCATTTTCATTGTTTGTTATTTAAGCCCCTGCGAGAGGACTAGTGTGTAACTTAATAAATTAAGTACTTTAATTTCGTCCTTGTGTTTAAGAACGGTTTTTCTGAGAATTTGAGTTTTTGTAGAGCTCTGACATGGACATTTTTGGGTTACCTTAGTGATATTGAAATGATTGGATGATTGAGATTAGATAGATTGATCGGTTAATGCTCCGAAAATTTTGGGGTGTTATTGTAATATCCCACATCGGTTGTGGGAGAGTTTGCGATTAGCCTTATAAGACCCTGCCTATGAACTCATAAATACCTAATTGGCTAGCCCTTTTGAGGGAGGCAATGCCCTGTGGTGGGGCCGTGGACCGGGTCGTTACAGTTGGTATCAGAGCATAGGTATAAGATTCTGTAGACTCACAAGCGTAAGATGATTTGTGACCGAGATTGGAATACGAAAAATTGTATTAGGTTTTGAAGACTTATTTGAGGTTTTAGCATTGGATTGAAATTTGCGCTTACGCAATAATATACATGTTACATACCTAAGAATTTTCAAATCTTAAGTATTCACCAAAGAAGATGATTGAAGGATAAGGCTACGATCTTTTGGAAGGAGCCATGAAAGGTCAAGGTTGTGATTGCTAGTTGATATGTGATATAGTGTGTGTAAAATCAGATTTTGGGTCCTAAAAGGTGACTTTGTATGTGACGGATTATGTAATAGCTTACACTAGTTTGATTACCTTGAGATTTTTTTTTATTGAGGAAGTTCATAGACAAAGTTTTCCTAGAAATTAGTTGATGAATAAGTTTGGTGTTCTTGGAACTCTGTTTAAGCAGGCGCTGGTCAATATTCTTAAGTCGCGAATATTTTTGAGTTGCCTGTAGAATGGGAAATGAAGATCTAAGTACCAAACATAGGCCCGTAAGCTCTAAATTTGGCTTTTTTAGCAGGGTGCGGCTGATAAAGATTAGATTCGTATTTAAGTGTACTTGATCTAAAATAATAATAATAATAACAACAACAACAACAAATAGTGGGTGTTGTTCTTAGTAATCTTGATTCTACGATAATGCACTTTGGGTGGAAGTGAAAGACTAGACTTGCATATCATGAGGTTAAGTATGGCTTAAGAACTTATAAATTATTCTTTTATTGTGAAAGACTTGGAAATAGTAAAAGATGTGTATACGTTGTGGATGCTTGGAGATTGAAAGGTATAGTTAGCCCCTGACCTATGAGGTGGTATATGGTTATGTAAACTTCTTTAAAAAAAAAATGTGGCATATGGAATGATAGTGAAAAGCCGCTTCAGATTGTCGAAAAGTGTTTGACTATAATGACTAGCTAGGCCTTATTGATGATAGGGTCGTGAAGGTTTAGTTAAATATGTCTTTCAAGCACGCTGAAGAATACTGGGATATGATCTTTGGACCTCGGGTGTATCTATAATCCTCTTGCACACCTTTTGGATTAAACACCTAGAATTATTTTTGTAAATGTTAACATATGTATTACATTAATGGAATAAAGGTACATTAACAATTGTTGATCAAGTTAGATGTGTTATGTTGAATCTTAACGTGTTATGAGTCGTGGGCTATTCGACGTTGAAAACCAGGCTGTGCCCAAATATATGGATTTAAGATAAGTTATTGGCTATATTTTAAGTTGATGTGCCCAATACAATCCAGTTTATTCTATAAGGTTTTTCTAGCTTATAATGGATATGGCAAGGGTGACTAGGAAACTCACGAGTTTAGTTTCTTCGGATAATCATTATAAGCAATATTGGTAGGAATTGCCATAACTTCGTTGGCGCTGCAAAACCAAGAGGATATAGATAAATATTTTGTAATAGAGGAGGTTTTGAAATTCTAAGTATATTGAAAAGACAACTAAATCTCAAACTTCATAACCATCGACCTTGAGGTTCTACGAACGTTAAAGCATAAGTGATAGCCCCATAGATTTGAACTAGTGATATTACTTGAATGGGAATTCTAAAGTCTGGATATTTGTGGGACATAACTTTCGGTGTGGAGTTTAGGCAGTGTACTAGTGTTATTGGTTGCTACTAGAGTTACGTAGTGAAGTGCTGGACATTATCAATAATGTGAAATTCGTGGACAAGTTTCTTTTAACAGGAGAAAATGGTTGATTTGGTGAGACTTCACTGTATAGCGATGATCTGAAGGTATAAATAGAGACATGGTAAATTGTTCAGACATTCGAGACTGGCAGAGCTTGTAATTTAAGAATATTTATATTTAGGGTGATTTTCGTTGGTAGATTAACTTGAGTTACAGTGAGATGGTATCAGAGCCAACTCTCGAAAGCTCGGGTTGGGGTATCCAATCGGGTTGCCGATGGTTGGGGGAAACGAAGGCAAGCCCGGGTATATCCCACATCAAGAGGATGGTTGGGGCAACGAAGGGTGAGCTGGGTATATCCCACATTGGCTAGAGAGGAAGATTCTGGGCTATGTACGATCGAGCCTTAGCGAGGACGCTAAGGAATAAGGTGGGGAGATTGTAATATCCCACATCGGTTGTGGGAGAGTTTGCGATTAGCCTTATAAGACCCTGCCTATGAACTCATAAGTACCTAATTGGCTAGCCCTTTTGAGGGAGGCAATGCCCTGTGGTGGGGCCGTGGACCGGGTCGTTACATCAAATTAGGGTTTCATGGGCAATTTGAAAATACTTCTATATCAATCATAAAAATGAACATTTAATGTAGTTTGTAAAAATATTTTATAAGCATTTGAAAACAGAATAATGAGACAGGGTTCGGATAGAATTCCTTACCTCGATCCACGTTATGCAATGCTACGCAACCTCGATTATAATTCTTTGGATAAACCTAAATTGGCAAATCCATATGTTAGTGCATAATCAATGCTACTATACTAATAATCTAATATAAGCTACCCACCACGTACCCACTTCTAACTTTGGAATCGCTCAACTCACAGCGCGCCTCGCACGGGGCCAACCTAGCTGGAAATTCTATTCACTCCTTAACGTGTAACGACACTCTAGAATTTATAATATTTTACACTAAAACACTTTTATAGCTTAAAACATTATTATAAGTCAAAATATGTATTTTCTGAATTTTTGAATATTTTCGAATTAAAAAAATATCTTTAAATGCAATAAAAACCCATAAATAGCCATAATTACTTCTAGCTGAAAATAAAGCCCCATAATTTTTGTAACAACCTGAAAATATGTATCAAAATTATATAAATTGAAATCAGAATTTAAAAGACATAAAAACTATTTTAAAAATTTTTATTTTTCTAAAAAGAATGCGATACGGAAATCATAACAAATCAACTCCAAAAATCATCAAATTCAAACTGAGTCTTATTTATACCATAAATACATTACTCTAAGTTTTCCCAGAGCATTTTCTGGGTTTAAAGGCTCCAAAAGAATTTTCCAAATCTAAAATTACAGAAAATACTAAAAATTCATACGATCTCAGAAAGTTATAAATCTTTGCCAAGAATTCTAATATGGTCTAACGTATTATACTTTAAAATTTTACATGTTAACAATCACTATAGCCCATCCTATGCATGTATCGTACCTAACGCTAACCGAGATACACCCATGTACTACCCAAAATTCCCTGTGCCCCAGCAACCCATTTCCCTTCTTCTTCTCCTTTCTATATAACACTCTATAACACACCCACTCCTTCACACAATGCACACCTGCTACACCCACATCACTCCTTTAACACACACATATACACACACTTGATATATATACTTACACTACCTAAACTCACAAACATGTGAAGGCAGTGTACTGCTTGCCTTGCTTCCCTCACCCTCACGAACTCTTCCTGCAAATACACACACATTACCTCACATAAAGACTCACACACACACATACAGGCCCTATGCACCACTCACTTGCTGCCCTTCTTCCTTTTTCCATTTCATAATCACACACTCATAACCCAGTATATACATATACTCACACAACACCTACACACATATATATATATGTACAACAACATTCTCCCTCTCTATCTTACCTCTTATATCCATTTCTACACCCACCCACGCACACACACATATATAATACACAACACAGCTCACGCAACTCACACCCAAAACCTTCAGCTGCACCTTCATCTCCTCCCTCTTTCTCTCATACATACCCATGAGCCCACACTGTCACACACTCATGCATACACTTCCCACTTCAAAACACAACTCACACATCACTCAAAACACACAACCCACCCGCGCCTCTGTACACTACCCATCAAAATGCATGCACACACACAGGCTAAATCTATGGCAGCCTCAAGCACACACAGATTTCTCCATCACGGCAGTCACTGCTTTCTTCCCAGCATATCCACCTGCACAAGCCACAGTAGCCCCTCCTTTCCTATTTGTTTTCACCCACCACACACACACAACACACAGAAAACCATGGCTGCCCTCTCATTCTCTCTAAAACCCACACACCCCTAGACAGTTTGCACTCATACACACATCCGTACAAACCCAGCACATACAAACACACTCCACTCGCGGCACTCTGAAATTGTAACCCGCGACAGCCCATGGCTGCCAAGCCATTTCCTTCCCTCACGAAAGCCATGGCTGCTACCCGTTCCTCTCGGTCGCTCAACCATGGCAGTCACAGACTCCACTTGATCTCACAAACAAGCAACCCAAAACCCCCAAAGCCTAACCGTTTAACAGCCCTCTTAAACTAAACATGCAATACCCATTTATATTTAGCTCTAATCCCACGATACATGCATAGATAAGAAATATAAATTTCAAAGGAGCCTTACCGGAAAACTTCACCCGATCGCCGGAAAAATAATCCCTTCGATCATTTCCCTTCTCCTTTCACTCTCCTTTCTCTTGATGTCTTCCTCCCTCTCCGTTTCTCTTTCTTTCTCTCTCAAACTAGCCCCACGAAAGAGATGAATATAAGACGGCTGCCCTATCATCTTATATTCATATATATAGTAAAACCCTAAGTTGAAAATATTACCACAAAGCCCCTACGCTCTCTTTAGTTATTTTAATTAATTTTTTTTACCCGAAACATTTATTATCGCAAAGTGGTCCAAAGTAAATATTAACGATAATTTATGCGTTGAATAAAAAAATGATTAATGTGTTGATAAGCTATCTCGTTTCGTAAATCGTCGCTATTAAGCGCACCGATACTAAAAATAAAATTTTAATTGTCGAATGGTAAGGTAGATAATTTGTTGCTGAAAATATACGTCAATGCTAAGTATATAAAAATAATAATGTCGCTAAAAAATTGCTAATTAAAAATATGGATGCTTAAAAATATATTCGCCGCTAAATTTTTATTTTATTTTATTATTAATCCGTTAAAAATATTGGGGTGTTACAGTATTCATATTATTAATTATGTCTGTGGGTACGCCTAAATTTTTTAGGGCTGTTTCTTCGTCTCTTTGTCTAATTCTACGATGAAACTCGCTATAATAACGTGCGTTATTTTGTTGGTCTTTTAGATGTATATAAAAGCCAATAAGATGTTGAAAAAATATATCAAAGTCTTCTAATAAAGAATCTAAATTTAAAAAATATCTAATATAGAAAGATAAATGATTGTATAAAAGAGTAATACAATCTGTATCTATATAATGTTTTATTCTATCTGTAACAACCCGATACTTTTTCGGATCTAATTAGAAATTTTAGCAGCAAATATATTTTTAGCGACAATTAAATTTTCTTTAGTAGCGGTCTACTTTTAGCAATGATTAGTGAAGCGGGGTAGCGTGACAACCCTTTAAAATATTATAGCATATAAACTATAGTAAATAATTTACTTTGGACTTGTTGGTAATAATAGAAAGACGTGGGTTAAATTAGAATACCTAACGAAAGTGTAGGGAGCTTTGCGTAGATTTTCAACTTAGGGTTTCTTATATATGGACACACTTTGAGGTCAGCCGTCCGAAATACCTCCTCTCCTTCAGATTTTTCGGCAGAGAGAAAGAGCCGAAGAGAGATTCACAGAGAGGGTAAAAGGCAAAGGATCATGGCCGATCGAATCCCTTTCCGGTAAGTCTTTTAATCTTCCTTTGTGAATAAACTGTTTACAGATTACAAGGGTATAGGGCGCATGAGAGAGAACTCGTGAGAATTTGTGAGTTAGGGCTGTGAAGTATTGCATGGTTGTTGTGGCCGTAGGTTATGTGGTGGCTGAGTATTGTGTGTTTGTGTGTGGGAGTTCAAGAGAGATGGAACTGCCGTGAAGGCTGTCTCCGTGGTTACTGTGTGTGCGATTGGATGATGGAAGAACTTGAAGGGGTAATGGCCGTGGTAGCCATGGCTGCCAAGAGAATTAGAGAAGCTTGGGCATGGGACTACGGTGTGGGAAAGGGAGTGAGATGTGGGTAATGCGTGCGACAGCGTGTACGCATAGGTGCTGGGTACATTTGTTTGTGTGTGTACGGTGAGTGAGTTTGGGGGTTGTTGTGTGGTTGCGTTTTTGGGGTGCTGGCGTGCAAACTGGGTATGTATGCGTGTTGTCCACCCGTGTGAGTTAAGCTGTTTGTGAGTGATCTATGTGAAGGATTAGTGCAGGAGAGATGTGAGTGAGGGAGGTGTTTTAGTGGGTGTAGTTGGTGTTGGTTAAGTGAAAGAAGTGCAAAATATGAGTCTGTGTGTGTAAGGTTGCCAAGGGAAAGATAGAGTTGGGTGCATTGTGTGTGTACTGTGTGTGTGTGTGTACAAACCATGTGGGTGTTCAGTGTGTGATAATGTGAAAGGTGTAATGCCGTGGGGTGTAAGATAGAAGGAAGGTGTAAGTGCAAGTGGGTGAGTGTGTTGTGTGTCTGCCTCGTTGCAAATAAACTGTGCAGCTGAGTAATGGGGAGGGGCGGAACTGAGTTCATAAGAAAGAAAAAGAGAAGAAAAGTAAGCAAATAGATAAAGAAATGGGTAGACATAGAGAGAGAGAGAGAGAGAGAGAGAGCAGCCGTGAGAGGGGCTACCATGGCTGTGCTTGTGCTGTGCGTGAAGGGGCAGCCATGGTAGCTGCCACAAGAGTGTGTGCATTATGGGTTATTGTGTGCGTGTGTACTGGGGTGTGTGTGTGTTAGCATATGTGCTGTGTTTGTGGGGGAACATTTTGTGCAGGTTGTGTAGGCTGTAAGAATGGGAAGGGTTGTGTGCTTGGGTGTGTTGGGGTACTTGTATGAGTGTATGTGTGTGTGTGTGTGTGTGTGTGTGTGTGTGAGTGTCTCAGTGTGTGAATATTGTGAGCATGTGTTGTATGTGAGTAGCGTGTGGGTGAGGGACAAGGAAGGAGGAAGGGAGGAGTTGGGCAGCCATGGACTGCTGTATGAGAGATAGGATGGGCTGTAGGAATTTACAGTGGATGTTGTGCTCTAAGGTGAGTATATGTGAGTGAGTTGGTGAAAATAAAAGAGAGGGAAACGGCAGTGGGCGAGAGGTGCATTTCTGGGCATGAATCTGTCGAAGAAGAGAGAGAGAGAGAGAGAGATGGAAGACCCAGGTGAAAATGGTTAGCTATTATGTAGATTGGTGAGTGTTGTGTGTTTTAATGTAAATAATGGGTATGCATTAGTTGTGTATAGGAGTGTGTATATGTCTGTGTGAGTGGAGTGGAATGGTGAGTGCATATGTGGTATATGCTTGTGAAAAAGCTGTGCACGTGAAATGGGGGGAAGCAACACTGTTGCTGTGCTGTTTTGGTATGCATGTGTGAAAATGGTGAGTGTGCTATTAAGGTGTATATATATGTGAACAATGTGGGTGAAAGATTTGTGTGTGTGAGGAAGTGGTGTGGGCAGCTGCAGATGTAAGCTGTGTTCTGGGCAGTGAAGAAATGGTTGGTCAGTGAGTGCATTAGTTAAGAGAGCGTCGAAGGGAAGCGCGGATCGGGTATTTAGTTAGTGTTAGACACGATGAGAGCATTGAATACTATACGGTGATCGTTAGCATACAAAATTTAACGGTATAGTACGTTAGGCCATATTAGAATTTACGGCAAAGTTTCATAATTTTCTGAAATCACAAGTATTTTAGTATTTTCTGTAATTTCAGATTTGTAAAAATTATTTTGGAGCCTTTAAACCTTGAAAATGTTTTGGGAAAAATTATAGTAATGTTTTTATAGTATAATCAAGACTCAGCATAAATTTGATGATTTTTGGAATTGATTTGTTATCATTTTCAGTATCGCATTGAATTTTGCAAAAGGAAAAATAAAGAAATAGTTTTTATGTGTTTTAAATTCTGATTTTTAATTTCTATAATTTTTATACATATTCTAAAGTTATTATAAAAATTATGGGACTTATTTTACATCTGGAAGCAATTATGGCTATTTATGAGTTTGTATTGTATTTAAAGAAATTATTTTAATTCAAAAATATTCAAAATATCAGAAAATTCATATTTTGACTTTTTATAATGTTTTAAGCCATAAAAGTATTTTATTTATAATTTAATGTGCATTTGGAGTATTATTACACATTTAAAGAGTGTATAGGGATTTCGGTTAGGTTAGCCGCGTGCGAAGCGCTTTTTGGGTTGAGCGATTTCGGAGTTAGAAGTGAGCATCGTTTGGGTAGTGGATATTAGCTTATAGTATATTAGACATAGATTATGTTCTAACAAATAAATTGTCAATCTAGGTTCATTCAGAGATTACTGATCGAGGTTTGGTAGCGTTGCTTAGCTTGGACCGAGGTAAGGATTTTCTGTCCGAACCCTATTTCGTTACTCTGTTTTTCAAATGCTTATAGAATAGTCTTACAAACTACATTGAATCAATTTTATGTTTGGTATAAAAGATCTTTTTGAAACTGTCCATGAAACCCTAATTTGAGCCTGATAGCGATCGTTTGGAATTCATGTTTCATTCTCATATGTTTATTGATCTGACCATCATAAAATACATATTTTGAGTTGTACTTATCTCTTTTCATGCTCATTTGTTTATTGAATTCGATAATCGAAAAGCATTTTCAATTGTTATTTAATCCTTCTTAATGTTGACATGAGTTAGTAACTTGGGAGCCATAAGGATGGTCTGTATTGTTGGTGTTATAAGGATGGTCTGTTGGATGGGTTTAACTAGTACCTAGATGGACTAGTCAGTGTACATATGCATATGTAAAGCGATCGAGCACTGCCGGGGTGGCTTTGCTTCTGTACTGCTCATGTTCAATGTTTCCTATTTATGTTTTATTACACTTGAACTGTTTTGAATAGTATCCATTCATGCTTTATTACATCCGAAGTGTTTCAAATGACTATTATTTAAGGGATTGAGTTGAATACTCATCTCTATGTTTATATCGTATTGTAGTGATTTCATTGAAAGTAAAATCCCTCAAAAAGTTGTTATTGGACTTGAATGTAAAATCGTTCATTTTGTTCATCTTTGTCTAAGTGCTGCATTTTATTGAAAATACTCTGCAAAAGTTTTATATGAAAAAAATCGTCCGAATCGTTTCGTTATATTTAAATCTTTGTGCGACCTTACTGGGCTCTCGAAAGCTCACTCTCCTTTGACTTCCTTTCTGCAGGTGATAGCCAGCATTAGCCGTAAGTTACCTCAGCATGGATTAGAGCCGAGCTAGCTAAGGAATTTAAATTTAAGTTTAGTATTGATAGTTAGAACCCCTGCGTAGGTAAACATTATTGTTTAAATTTTCTTAGACTTAGACTTGGTATTTTAATTAGGATAGTTGATTGAGAGTATAGTTTGATTGACGAATAGTTGCTCTGACAGATTGATGGTATTATTTGGTTGAGTTTGAGATAGTATTATCTTAGTGTACTGATCGATTGAGCGTTAATGTTCCGGAAAATTTCGGGATGTTACACTATCATTTGTAAAATCAATTATTTCTAATGCAGTAAAAAATTTATTAAAATTGTCTAAAATGTCTTGCGTTGTCTATTGATCAGGATTAAAGTTATTAATCAGGTCTTCAAAATTAAATGGTTCTTGGTAAGGTTCAAGATCTGGATTTCTAAGGTCTATTAAGATTAACTAGGTCTGTGTATACTATCATAGTTGTCATTATTTTCTACATACTGTATTCTATTAGCTTGTCTATTTCTTATAATCTGTCTTACATTATGAGCCTCTTGAGTGTTTGTTCTTAACAATTGTCTTACATACTCATCATGAGATTCATTGTCTAAACTAGTTTTATGGTGTTTTAAAAGCTGTTCTAAGTATTCATTCATCTGTAAGAAGTCATTTTCGAGGTTTAGAAATAAATGACCATATGTTTGTAACGGGTGTGGAACATAACGTAATCTACCAGTTTGCACAAGAAATTTAATTCTACCATTAACATAATTCATGCGATTTAAAGCTGTATAAAAACGATTAAATTGTATGGTGTTTTCTTCAGGAGTTGACAAATAAGTCATAACATCTTGTGTATAATCGCAAAAAATGGATTTTGAGGTCTAATAACGATTAAATTGTATGGTTTATACGGTAAGGGGGTAAAAGTCTGATTCCTCTATTTGTAAAATATCTAATATAGACTAAGAAAATAATTTTCTAAATATTCTTCATGTAAACTGTCTTCTATTTTATTATCTTTATATGTGTCTATTAATAGGGTATCATCTAAGTGATCTATATTTTCTACTAAATTATCCATTTCTTCTATAAGAAAATTATTTTCTTCTTTTAGTATTATTTCCTTTTGTCTTATTTTTTCTATTTCTTCTAATGCCTTATTAATTTTATTTTCTATTTCTATTTTGTGATTTATTTCAGGTTCTGATCTATCTATACTAAAAGACTTATGGGAAGGCACTTTGCTTACTTCTAAGTCTTTTAAGCTTTCCATTATGTCTATGTCTTTTTCTAAATGTATATTATATTCTGGTGGATTAAATATGTCAAGACTATCTTCTTGTTCTGTAAATTGCATAAAGTCTTGTAATTGTTTAAAGCTTATTCCTCTTCCTACTTGCGTAGTACCTATGGTTTGGTTTAAGATTTTTATATCAATGTTTTTAAAAAGATCAAATTTATTCATCTCTTTCATTATCTTGAATGTCTGGGTTATTGTTTGCTTCAATATAATTAGAAAAGCGGACTGATTCGCCCGAAACTGTTTTTGTACAATAGACTTTCTGTAGGTATAACACTATTGTTTGAACTAGAACCTAGTATTTTGTCTACTTGCCATTCTTGTCTTGAATTTTCTAATGGGTCTATACAGTAAGGGGGTAAAAGTCTGATTCTTCTGTTTATAATAAATTTAACTGTATCTTCTATGCTTAGCTGATATCCTACTTGGCTATTTTGTGTTAATTTTCCTATAAATGTAGAGCAAATTAAAAGATTTTTGTCTTACTGAAAATCTTCATAGCCTTTAGTCATAATTTTAATTTTAATATTAATATTTTTTGTAAAGTCTCTTGTATTTAAACAAAAATCAAGTGCACAGTAAAATATGCATCCATTGTTATTCATATCTACTTCTATAGTTCCTAATATTGCTTGTTCACTAGTAAATCGATCGTCTATGATGGCTAGAAAAACTTTAGCGCCAGTGTCTCTTCTCGTTAAGCCTTTAATTCCTATAACTATTAATCATAAATGAGTTAACTTAAAATTTCCTCGAACTAATTCTTGTTCAGAATCAGGATGTATTAAATTTATATTTACTGTGTCTTCACATATACATCTGTTTTGTGTTTCACGATAATGCATAAAAATTCTTGTTTGACTTATTGTGGCATTATTTTGATATAAAATTTGTGGAGAAATTAAATCTAATCTGTTTTGCCTAAATTGTTCAATTTGTCTTTCAATATCTATTATTTGTTCTAGAGAGGTTATGGGTGCTGGTGGATTCCTAAATAACCTTAGAACTATGTTTCCAATTATATTTTCATTACGTTTTCTAGTTTCTGTGGCTAATACTTCTGTTCTATTTCTGTCTTCTATATTTCCTTTGCCTAAAATATGACTATTGCTTCTTATCATAGAATAAGAATTTCCATTCTTCTTGTGTCTTAACTGTTTTACGCTTGTCTATTTTAATATTATTTAATTTATTACATAATTAATCTATGTCTGAACTAATTTCTTTTTTGGTATGTATATGTTTTTCCAGTTTTTCTATTTTTTCTAAGAAAGTGATTAATAACATTATTATAATAGTATTTTGTTTTCTAGATATTATATCATTTGGGGTTCCTAGATTATTTCTTGATATGCCTTCTGCTGGAGTTATGTAGTTATTGCTTTCAATAAAGATTTGTTTATAGTCTGTATTTGCTTCATAGTCTTTAGAAGTATTCATTTATATTCTAAGCCTTGGATTTTAAAGTAGTGTCTTAAATTATTTTCTAATTTTGTATTTTGTTTTTCTAAACTGTCTATTCTTAGTTTAAATTTATCTAATTCTTGTTTGTATTCTATAAATTCTTTATTTATTTTTTCTAACAAAATTTCTGCCTTATCCAGTTGTTTTGGCTTTCCTGCCAGTTGTTGTATAGTGTCTTTTATATAATCTAAATTTTCTCTAATTGTTTTTAGACTTTTCGTGTCTGTTTGTAAATTAAGATATCCAATTTTTTCTGTGGACATTTAAAATTCAAAGGCGTTGTTTAGATTAGCCAGGGCTTCATCATCCCATGGATAATCATTATCGTTTTCATTATAATTTAGATAATCTTCATAGATATCTTCTTCATTGTCATAAATAGTTAATTGTCTAGTATTATTGTCATAATAGTCTTCATTATATATATTGTAACGACCCGATCCACGGCCCCACCACAGGGCGTTGCCTCCCTCAAAAGGGCTAGCCAAGTAGGTACTTATGAGTTCCTTGGCAAGGTCTTATAAGGGTCATTTCATATTATTCCACATCCGATGTGGGATATTACAATCTCCCATCCTTATACCTTAGCGTCCTCGCTAAGGCTCAATCACACATAGCTCAGAATCTTCCTCTCTAGCCAATGTGGGATATACCGGGCTCACCCTTCGTTGCCCAAACCATCTTCTTGATGTGGGATATACCCGGGCTTGCCTTCGTTTCCCCAACCATCGGCAACCCGACTGGATATCCCAGCCTGAGCTTTCGAGAGTCGGCTCTTATACCATCTGTAACGACCCGATCCACGGCCCCACCACAGGGCGTTGCCTCCCTCAAAAGGGCTAGCCAAGTAGGTACTTATGAGTTCCTTGGCAAGGTCTTATGAGGGTCATTTCATACTAACTCATGTCAACATTGAGAAGGATTAAACTACAATTGAAAATGATTTTCGATTATCGAATTCAATAAACAGATGAGCATGAAAAGAGATAAGTACAACTCAAAATATGTATTTTATGATGGTCAAATCAATAAACATATGAGAATGAAACAGAATTCCAAACGATCGCTATAAGGCTCAATTTAGGGTTTCATGGACAATTTAAAAATATTTTTATATCAATCAATAAAGATCAACATTCAATCTAGTTTGTAAAATTGTTGTTATAAGCATTTGAAATCAGAATAACGAAATAGGGTTCGGATAGAATTCCTTACCTCGATCCAAGCTAAGCAATGCTACCAACCTCGATGTCAATTAATGATCTCTGAATAAACCTAGATTGGCAATCCATTGGTTAGAACACAATCTATGCTACATTACTATAAACCTAATATCGACTACCCCCACGTGCTCACTTCTAACTCCGAAATCGCGCAACTCAAAGCTGACCCCTCACACGACTAACCTAATAAAAAATCTCACTCTTTAATGCTCAACGATACTCAAAATTCATAATAAATTAAAAAAAAAAATTTATAGCTTAAAACATTATAACAATCAAAATATGAAATTTCTTAATTTTTAAATATTTTCGAATTAAAATAATTTCTTTAAATACAATAAAAACCAAATAATTACTATAATTACTTCCAGTTGCAAAATAAGTCCCATAATATTTATAACAGCTTTATAATACTTATAAAATGATAGAAATTAAAATCACAATTTAAAAGACATAAAAACTATTTTTAGATTTTTCATTTTGCTAAAAACAATGCGTACGGAAACCATAGCAAATCAACTCCAAAAATCATAACATTTAAACTGTGTATTATTTATACCATAAGGACATTACTATAATTTTTCCTGGGACATTTTCAGGGTTTAAAGGCTTCAAAAGAATTTTCCAAATCTGAAATTACAGAAAATGCTAAAAATACATACGATTTCAAAAAATTATAAAAGTTTGCCACGAATTTTAATATGGCCTATCGTATCATACTATAAAATTTCACATGCTAACAATAACCATGCACTAGTTAATGCACGTGTCGCATTTAACGCTAACCCAAATTTACCCGTTCCATACTTCTCTTCTTCTTATCTACTGCTTACAGTTCAAAACCCAACGGGCAATAGCCCTTAATCCCTCTGTCTCTCTTTTCCTTGCAAACCCATAAGCTCCAAAACACACAACACACACCTACACGGTTACTCAATTTCACACTCATTACACACATATATGTCCAACACAGCAAGGTAGTAGTGCTGCTACTCTCCCCCCTTCAATTTCTTCTTCCCACGTACACAACTTATCACATGTACACACCATATTTGCACTCCCACTATTTCACTCCATCCACACACACTTACACACTTGATACATACCTACACTACCTACATACACATATATGCAGGTAGTTGCCTGCCTCACAGCGCACACACACACACTCTGCAAACACACACACCACACACTACCTCACACACTAGACGCATACACACCGTCACATACCTAGTCATACACTAAAACACATTTTTACACACTTACTCTTCACGTACAGGAAAACACCATGCTGCTTTTCGCCCCTCTTTCACCACCAATGTACCTGTTATACCCTTTTTCCTTTCCCCCCTTCACCATTTCACACACACCATATTCTTTCTTGTTACATACCCACATGTGCCCACAAGTTTACCAACCATGCCAACTGCCACGGCAGTGGGTCTCCTTCTTCTTCCTTTAAATTTTCATGCACTCACCCACAATTTGTAAACACATATATATACACTAATAATACACTACACTCACCTTCCTCACCAACCCACATATCAAACCCATTACATATACATTTTGTATCTCCCTCTTAAGCTGCCATGCAGTTTCCTTCTCTACCATTACTCATATTCATTTCCTTCCTCTACCATTACTCATATTCTTAGACACATACCATACGCACAACACACATTGGCCACACCATTCTCCCATCCATTTTCTTTACAACCCACTTCACACACACATTCAAACACCCACTAATAACACCCATACTATGCATGCTTCTACACAAAATATACACACATTTACGGAGAACCATAGTTCTCCCTCACACAGCTCACAAGCCCATTCACACACCTCACCAACCCACTCCCACATTCACTCTTGCACACTCGTATACACACCAAACACACACAAGCACACAAACTTCCCCACACCCCACTGCCGGAGGCAATGGGTCTTCTCTACTCTCTTCTCTGTTTCTTCCTAGACACACATGCACAAGACACACACACACACACACACACACACACACACACACTCCAAACACACAGCACACACGCACCTCACGGCTGAAGTTTCAGCTCCCTCACTACCTCAAACACACAGTTTACACCCCTTGAAACACAAGAACACACTCAGCAATATACACACTCTACACACCCGCATATCACTCACACTTAACACAACACCGCCTACACGGTTCCACATAAACGCACCATGGTTGCCCACACTTACATACTACCTCACGGCTGAATTTGAATCCCTCCATGGCTGTCCTCTTTCTCTCTCCTTCTTGGACACATTCAAACATGCTTGTACTCAGCCATGGCAGCCCCTCATGGCTGCCTCACTCTCTTCCTGTTACACTCTAACATATGCCACATTTCAGCATAACCACAAAATCACATACGTAACACATGTAAACTTTATTACATAAACACACATTTATACTCTTAAACCCGTCCTATACAGCCACACCCACTCTCACCCACGGCCATAAAACCCACTCACTTTGCACAGTTGTCCCTCCCACAGATCCCCTAGATCCGTAAACATCAAATAAACAAGAAGAACAAGACTGAAAGCTTACCAGAAAATCTATTGAATCGCCAAAAAAATCTCTTCTCCAAGCCTTCTTTCTCTATCTAAATCTCTCTCTTGAAGGTGAGTCTGGCAGATCAAAGGGGTGCCCTAGACGGCAACCCCAGAACAGGTATCATATATATGTGTTTAAAGAAACCCTACATGGAAAAATATAAAGAAAACCCTACGTATTTATTTGTTGCTAAAAATTTATATCCCAAACTTGTGATAATTGAAATACCAAGTCTAAGTCTAAGTCTAAGAAAAATTAAACAATAATATTTACCCTCGTAGGGGTTCTAACGATCAGTATTAAACCTAAATTTAAATTCCTTAGCTAGCTCGGCTCTAATATGTGCTGGCAACCTCAACCTAAAGCTGGCTGTCACCTGCGGAAAGGATGTCAAAGGGGAGTGAGCTTTTGAGAGCCCAGTAAGGTCGCACAAAGATTTAAAATCACAAAACGATTCGGACGGTTTTTCATATAGAGTCAAACAAAACTTTTTACGAGTATTTTCAAGCGTTTCGACGAATATGAACCAAACGAATGATTTTACATTCAAGTCCAATAACATCTCTTTGAGGGATTTGTTTTCAATGAAACCACTACAATACGATATAAATATTGGAATGAGTATTTAACTCAATCCCTTAAATAATAGTCAGTTGAAAATACTTCAGATATAATAAAGCAGGAATGGATAATATTCAAAACATTTCAAGTGTAATAAAACATAAACAGGAATCGTTGGACATGAGCAGTACAGAAGCAAAGCCACCCCGAAAATGCTCGATCGCTTTACATATGCATATGTAACACTGACTAGTCCATCTAGGTACTAGTTAAACCCATCCAACAGACCATCCTTATAACGCCAACAATACAGACCATCATTATGGCTCCCAAGTTACTAACTCATGTCAACATTGAGAAGTAATAAATAGAATTGAAAAATGCTTTACGATGAGCAATCAATAAACATATCAAATGAACAATGAATTCCAAGATAAGATAAAACAGAATTCCAAACGAGTGCTATAAGGCTCAATTCAGGGTTTCATAGGCAATTAAAAAACATACGCTTTTTATTTCAAACATAGAAATCAACAATCAATGTATTTTATAAAACTGTTATTACAAACATTTGAAACAGAATAACGAAATGGGGTTTGGAGAGAAATCCTTACCTCGATCCAAGCTAAGCAATGCTACCAAAACTCGATGTCGATTAATGATCTTTAAATAAACCTAGATTTGGCAATCCATTGGTTAGAACACAATATATGCTACATTACTATAAACCTAATATCATAATACCCCACGTGCTCACTTCTAATCTCCAAATTGATCAACTCAAAACGCGTCTCGCACGCGGCTAACCTAACCGAGAATCATGTACGATACTTAACGCGTGTTGATATTCCAAAATTCAAAATAAATTACAAAAAAACACTTTTATAGCTTAAAACATTATAAAAAGTCAAAATATGAATTTTCTGAAATTTTTAGTACTTTCAAATTAAAATAATTTCCTTAAATACAATAAAACCCATAAATTGTAAAAATTACTTCCAATTGAAAAATAAGTCCCATAATTTTTATACGAACTTTAAAATATATATAAAAATTATAGAAATTGAAATCAGAATTTAAAAGACACTAAAACTATTTCTTTATTTTTTATTTTGCTAAATTCAATGCAATACTGAAAATGATAACAAATCGACTCCAAAAATTATTAAATTTATACTGAGTCTTTATTATACTATATAATCACTACTATAATTTTCCCCATACCCAACATCCCTCACACAGTTCAAAACATTACATCACATGCCTACTGCATCTCTCTTTGGTTTCTTCATTTTGCACTGACTTCTTCATCTAATACCCACATACACACCCAGCACTACAGCCCACCACAAACCTGTAACACAGCTACCCCCTTGCACCCATTTCAATTTCACTCCTTCTCTAACCCACACAAACACACATTACTACACCTACTAGCATGCACCATTCCCACACATCTTCATGGGGCTGTTTAGCAGCCCATTTTCCATCCTGCGTGGACCACAACTTAAACAAAAACACTCCATTTTCTATACACACAAACCTGTCACTCACAGCCACTTCACCCTTCACATAGTCCCCTTCACACACACACACACACACACACACACACACATATATATATATATATATATATATATATATATAAACACACACACCCACAAACATGTATGCACACTCATGCACAAGGCAGTGGCCAGATTGCAAAGTGTATGCGTCCATCTCTCTCAAACAGTTTCTCATTGTTCTCACTCTCAGCACACAGACTCACACAAACCCACACATACATCCATCGCAGCACACCTCTCTCTCTCTCTCTACAGCAATATCCCTTCACGGTTGTCTCTCTTTCTCACCACAGCAGTCCCATTACACTAATTTACACAGGTTACCCGATCGCGCATGCACCTACATAACACCTACATGGACTACCCCATGGCAGTCCACCTGTGTACACCCACAATCATTCAGCCACTCATGTTAGACCCTTATACGCACACCTAAATATACAGCACTCACATCTCTACGTGCGCACACTAAAATGCTAAAAAAAAAGAAGAAAAAGAGGTCGAGGCTTACCGAAAAATGTTTCTCGATCGCCGGAGGAATATCTTGCCGTCCTCTTTAACTCTCTCTCTCTCTCTATCTCTCTCTCTCTCTATCTCTATCTCTCTCTCTATCGTGAAACCAGATGAAGGGAAGAGAGTTGACGGCTGCCTTCTTATAACCAAGGATAAATATAAAACCCTAGAGGGAAAAATGACCAAAACCCCCCTATATATTCGTTAGTTATTTTAAGCGTTACCCGAATCTTTTTATGATCGTAAAAAGGTCCAAGTAATTATTTATGAAAAATCAGTATACTTGAATAATTTATTTGGGTTGTTACCTAACCTCGATTCACTAATAGCCGCTAAAAATCGCTAAACGGAAATATCAATGCTAACGAAAAAAAAATTTGGTCGCTGAATAAAAAATATCGGCACTAAGTAAAAAAATATTTTCACTGCTAAAAATTTTAAATAAATCGAAAAAATATCGGGGTGTTACACTATGTGTCGCTAAAAGCGGCCACGTAAAAATATCAATGCTAACTAAAAGAAATTTCATCGCCAAAAGCTCATAAAATTTTGTTTCACTATTTGCCACTAATACATTAATGAATGTCATTTATATTTACCACATTTAATTATAACTTACGGTTTCATATAATTTTGTAGCTAATAATATTCGCCGCTAAAATTTCTAATAAAAAAATACATCAATGCTAAAAATTTATTCAATGTTGTAATTAATTCGTAAAAACAAATGTCAGGGTGTTACACTTGTAGTATGTTTAGAAGAGTGTGCAAGCTTGGTAATATTTATATTGTATTTTTGTTTTATGCATTTAATACATGCTTCTTTGTAACATAAATTGCATTTACATCTAACTTTAATTGCAGGATACCATGTGCATATATAACATGGAATTGTATCTAGACCTTTTTCTAATTCCCATTGATGTGTACAGTTTTCTTCTAAGGTTAACTGATGTTCTAAGGGTTTAAACATAAAGTTGTATATGTTAGAATTCTTTAAGGAATTTATGAAAGTATCTAATTTATTTGTTGTTTCTACCGGAAGATCTTCTTCTTCCTCATCACTACTTAAGGACATAATGTCTTATGTATATTCTTCTATGGATTTAATACTATATATGTTTTCTGTATCACTTAAAGTTTCATCTACTTCTAAAATATCTTCATTTGTATTATTAACTATCATAGCTTTGAAATTATTGTTATTTTATCTTCTAGGGCAACTAGAACTTAAATGATCCGGTTCGCCGCATGAATAATGTAATTTTATTTTTTAAATACGCCTATTATCATATTTTCTAACATGTCTAGGATTTAAAAAAAGGTTTTCTAGCTCTACTCTTTCGTAGAAAATAAGTTTTTCTAGGTTGTTTGTATTTTCTTAAAGATTTCCTAGTGTATTTAGGTCTGAATTCTTCTTGACTGTAATGTTGTGGTGTATAGATTTCTTTACAAAAGCTTGTTTCGTTTTTAAGTTGCCTAGCAATTTGTATATTGGTACATTTAGAAACTAATATTTTTATAACTTGTTCAAAAATACTTCCAAAGAAAAAGGAAGGTCTTTGTCTAGGGTCTTCATAAGCTTTTTTAATTGTTTCATATATTTCTCTTCCTAGAGCTCCTGGTAATTTATTTAGAAATTTATCTACTACTGTTTGATTATAAATATTACCACTTTGTGAGGAAAAATAATAGTATTCTTGCATAAAGGGTTTTATATTATGCCAATTGTATAAGTGTACTTGTTCTAATTTTCTGGCTGCTTCAATTTGTATTATGGTGTCTCCTGTATTGGGATTTCTTCCTGTTAAAATTAATTGTATTGTGTTTACAAAATTATAAGGATTGGGTCCTAAGTCTGCCATTTCTTTTAAATCCTTTGGAAATGCCTTTTGCCATTCTTCAAAATTGGCTTTAGCTATGGGGCCTAAGAATTGTGTCATGTATCGGATCATTTATTCTCCGATTTTTAAGTTATCTGATTGTTTTGTTATAAAATTTGCCACTACAGTATCTTTCCATACTTGTATATAATTATTTCTTTGTTGAGGGTTTACAACAGTTATATTTAAAATAAAGGGTTCTGCTACTTTTTGTATCTTAAAGTTTTGTCCTAACGGGTGTCTTTTTCCTCTTGGTTTATAATTAGGTGATGCCAAGGAAAGTGGGTTCGTACCTATGTGGAGGTGCCACAAAGGTTGCAGTCCGAGTCAGCTTCCAAGTGTACAAAATGAGAGACGGCAAGGATGGAGTAAGGGCTGAGAGCAAGGCTTCCCAGATAGGCCTTGAGGAGTGGCAGTGCTGCAGAGACGAGGACGTGATGAACAGGGCCGGCAGTCGACAGTCCAAGTCAGGGTTCGAGTCGAGGTCCAATGTTACGGTCCAAAGTTATGTTTCTCTCACTAGAATCCAAGAGCTCCCAAATTCTAGAGTGAGAAAGTGATTTTGTAAGAATGAGTTCAAAAGTCCCTTTTTTGAGTTGTAAGTTCACTATTTATAGGAAACAGTGTGCTTATGTCATAAAAAGCCACATGTCATCCCCTGGGAGTGACACGTCACTAGGAGGTCCCAAAATACCGGTTCTCCGTTGGACTGTCGATTCCCAAATTCGCATTGCCTGCCTCGCACAGCGTCGCTCTACCTATCTGAGAAGACTGACCACACTATGATGGCATGATCAGAGTAAGCCCGTTGCTCCTACCACCGATCCAAGCCCTTACTGAATCCCACAAAAGTGCGTCAAGAGACACGCAGAGAACTTGACAGTGGTGAGGGTAGCCCATGTAGCCAACTGTCAGGCAGACTAGGCGTCATGCCTTCAAAGGACATGCTCCCATCCTGGAGTAACCCGGGGGTCATCGCCCTGGTGGTGTCGACGATCAATGGTAACATGAGTGGACATACTCGTAGCTTAGTGCTTAGGGTCTGTGGCGAACAGTTCTCGTACCGGAGCCCCCCGCGACTATGACGGCGATGGCTTTAAGGTTGTGAGCCCATCCCGTAGTTGATTGTGCCGGCGATGGCTTTAAGGTTACGAGCCCATCCCGTAGTTGATTGTGCCGGCGATGGCTTTAAGGTTGTGAGCCCATCCCGTAGTTGATTGTGCCGGCGATGTCTTTAAGGTTGTGAGCATATCCCGTAGTTGAGTGTGCCGCATGGGCACGGCGACTACCATCACAAGACAATACCTAGTGCCGTGGGCACATGTCATGGGAGTGGCGTATGGGCGAGGCGACGAATGTCGCGAAGCAATACTTGGTGTCGGGGCACATGTCACGAGAATGGTGCATGGGCGGGCAACGAACGTCGCGAAGCATATACTTGGTGCCGGGGCACGTGTTGTGAAAGTGGTGCGGTGACGAACGTCGCGAAGCAATACTTGGTGCCGGGGCACATATCATGATGATGGCGCACAGGCGCGCGTCGGGTGTCCCGAAGATGGTATGCGAGCTCAGTGTACCTGTCATAACAAGATCATGGATGCAACATGTAGTAATGACAAAGTTGGGAGTGATGGTATGCGGTCGTCGAACAACGGACGTCACGAGGTTGATGCACGACAGATGTCGCGAGGTTGATGTACGAATGTTCGTGAACATTGTGGAGGTGCAAAGACTCGAGAAAACAAGTGTGCGTGGGAGGGGAGGCCATAGGCCAAAGATTGGGGAAGGCTAAGGCCACCAGCCCTGGGGAGGCCGAGACCGACCCCTTGGTGAGGCCGAGGCTGACCCTAAGGGGTTGCCAAGGCCAATGGCCAACTCCTACCAAGGGAGGCCAAGGCCACTCCCCCTTTCGGTAAACTTCGGGCACAGCGACGTTATGTGTTTTGATGAGCGATGATGGATCCAAAAGTTTCATTATGATGAGTGTGTCAACATGAGCCGTATCTACGTGACGATCAAGATGTCAAAATTACGTACGAAGCGTACAAAGCAGAAAAAGTACGAAAATGAGTATGCGCGAATGGGGGAACCACTGGGGAAAAGTGGTCGAGGCCAACCCCTCTTAGAGGCCGAGGCTGACCCCCTAGGCCTGGGGAAGGCCGAGGCCAACCCCCTGGGGTTGGCCAAGGCCAAATGGTCTTCCATTTTTGGAGCCTAAGGCCACTTCTCTTTTGGTGAACTTCAGGCGCACCGACAGTATGTGTTTTGATGAGCGATGACAAGTCTGGAAGTTGTGTCGTGACGAGAGTGTTGCCAAGAATCGTGCCCACATGACGAACAAAGTGCCAAAGTCATATAAAGAGCGTACGGGGCGAACAAAGTACAAAAGGAACTTTACGCGAAAAGTGGAAAACCGGGGGGGAAGGTCAAGGCCAACCCCCCATGGGAGGCCGAGGCTGGCCCCATGACCTTGGGGGAGGCCGAGGCTGACCCCATGGGGTTGGCCAAGGCCTTTGCCCCTTGACCCCATCGCTCCCGTGTGCTGTCAGTCGAAGTTTTCTTGGTGAAAAGGTGTTCGGGTGGTTTTGGTGAGACGGTCATGCTATCGCGGGTTACGCTATTGCAAAATAAGTTGTCTAAGTTGCGCACGAGGCGTGCGCGGAGCGAAAGATGCGCGCGCAGAGAAAAAAATGTACGTGACTTGAGGGTTCGCGTGCTAATTGGTTCGATGCATTGGAAGTTTGACCGTTGAATCTGTCGACGTGTTTGTGCGAAGCGGGAACCCTAGTGGGCCCTTGGGTGTGACCAGAATGGGTTGGGAACATAAGCCCCTGCGTGTGGTGTGCACGGAGGGGCAATCCGAGCGGGCGCCGCAAGCATAAATGTCGGTCTTCGAAAAAAAATGCCGGTCTCGAATCTTGAGGAACGGGCGCGATGGTAACGAAAGACGTGGTGGAGCATAAGCTTCCTTGAATTTTTTTAATTTTTTTTTTATTTTTTGATTTTTTTTGCAAAGAAAAAACGTTAGCGCGAACAAAGTAATAGCGGTATCGAACGAGAGAAAAAAAAGTAGAGCAACGAAAAATGGAGTATGCATCTGTTATTGTTCGCGTGAAAAGAAAGGTAGCCGAAAAAAAGAATTTATCCGGAAGTGGGTTTTCACGGAAAAAAAAATATTAGTGGTAAAATTAATTATGGAAAAGTTGGAGCGTTAATCCAGACGAAGATAGCGCAAAAAAGCTTAAGCTAGCGCGAGAATGTGTAGCGGTTTGAAAAAAGAGTTGTTGGGAGTTTTGGGGAGAAAATTTGAGCTTGAATTTTGAATGAAAAAAGAGGGGGGAAGTTTTGGGGGGAAAGTGCAAGACTTGTTGGAGAAGAAGGGGGGAAGTGGGGAAGTCTTGCATTTTCAAGACTTTAGAGAAAGAGGGGAGATTTACACTTAGAAGGAAAAAGGGGAGAAGAAAGGAAGAGAAGAAGAGGAAAGCTTGAAGACCACATGAGGTTGAGGACTTCACAAGAGGCCAAGAGGATGCAAGGAGTTAAAAGAGGAGAAGGAAGTGGGGAAGGGGTGGCCAAGGGCCAACCGCGGCGGCGGTCGAGGCACACCGCCGGGCCGAGGCCGAGCCTGGGGGAAGAAGGGGAAGGGGAATGGTGGAAGGGTAGTTGGGGAAGGGAGGCCAAGGCCGCGGATGGCCAAGGCCGTGAGGTCGAGGCCGACTGTGGCCATCCGGCCGAGGCCAAGGTGGGGGAAGGAGGGAGAGGGAGTGGGGGAGGAAGGAAGGGGGAGGAAAGAAGAGAGGAAGGAAGGGGAAGGGGAAGGGAAGAGGGAAAGGGAAAAGAAAAGAGGGGAAGGGAAAGGGAGGGAAGGCCTCGGCCAAGGCCGAGGGTGGTGTTGGCGCGGGCGGGGAAGGAAGGAGGGGAAGGGGGGAGGGGGAAGGAAGAAAAGGGAAGGAGAAAGAGGGAGGGAAAGAGGGAAGAAGGGAGAGGGAAGAAAGAAGGAAAAAGAGGGGACGACCGACCGAGGTCGAAGCCGAGGCGGAAGCCGAAGCAGAAGCCACTCGGGTGCATGACGCTGGCATGCTCGAAGCGAGGGAAGATGTCGGAGGATTGCCCAAAAAGATGAGGAAGAAGCAGAGTGCGTGACGTAGCAGTGGAGCGAGCGGGCGATCGAGGGCATCCCATGGCGACATGTTTGAGGACGATGAGGTCGGGTCAGTGGAGATGTCGGGGGTGCGCTGAGTTTTGATAGTGGAGCGGGGAGCTTTGATCCAGTGCCAAGTCAAAGCAATATGTTGTTGACAGCGAAGGGAGTAGTGCCCGGTTGCCAGCCGAAGGAGCTATGGGAGGAGCTGAGTCAGCGAGTGGCTACGGATGTGTTTCTTGGGGGGAGTGCTTTGTCGATAGCGGTTAGTCTGATGGTTCCCTCTCCATATGTTCGTGCACCGAGTGGGGAGGTTGCCCCTGTGATGTCGTCGAGGTATGTTCCGGGTTTGTTGGCGGAGCGACGAGATATACCATGGTCGCCGGTGATGTTCAAGGGCCACAACACTATGCCAGTGGGGTGGAACTTTTGGTGCATGTACATGCTAGAGCGTTCATCTTGGGTGGAGAGGTTGGAGGCGTTGGGATTGGTGGCTGCGATAGAGGCGACGTTCAAGGTGATTGATCCGGTCAGAGATCATAAGGGCTTGACATTGTTGCTTTCGAGGTAGAGCTCGTAGACTCATACATTTATCATAGAGTTTGGGGAGATTGGGCCGACACTTCTGGACGTGATGATGTTGACCGGGTTACCGATGCATAGGACAGAGGATGCTCATGCATTGCAGTTGACGGCGTCGGAACTGTTGACTGTGAAGGGGCTGCAGGGGATTGCGAGTGAGATAAAGAGCCATCGTAAGGGGACATATAGCGGGTGGATCAAACACTTATACGGCGACCGCACTACCCGGGCAAAAGTCTGTATCGGAGAGCAGCTTTTGAATGGGTCCTTACTACAAGGACGAGATATATGAGCTGGCGGGGTTCCCTGCCATGTTATTGTCGAGGTACGCGCTTCAATTGTCTTTGTTTCAGCATCTTTTACATGTTATGCTTCAATTGCTCTTTGATGTGCTGTAGCCGAGTCCTATACTTAGAGAAAAAAAAAATTGCTTTGAAAAAAAGTTGACGTAGTCATACTACCATGCCTCGCATTTTATTATTTAAACAGGGTTGGTTAGTCGTAATAGATGTTGTATGTTCTATAACTGTAGGTTTGTATTGGAGGGTACGCCGGAGGATGGCGTTTCCCCGAAGGTATTCAAATTGGCCGTCCGGATGGCTGGGGGCGGTCGCGTTGGGCTGGCCCCTATTTACTTAGGCACATTGTACTCACGTCTGGATCAGTTTTCCAATGACGTGCAGAGGTCATATGGACACTATCAGGTGGCGACATACATAGATTGGATGTTTTTACAGCGGTATCTATTTGAGATCTATGTCGATTGCCGGCCTATAGGGCTTCCTCTAGTACATCCATCGCCGAGGAGGACTATAGTGACACGGCCGGGCAAGTCGCGTGAGGTTTCAGCCTGGTACGCGGGTGGCCGGGTATATGCTTGGGCGGGCGGGAAGAAGCCCGGGGGTGAGTTAACGGACATATTTGACGATCGAGATGAGTGCATTCTTCGTCCATATACCAACATGCATAGCTCGTACGATTCCTCCATGGATTGGTCTACAGGAAAGTATTGTGCGACTGCAGAGTCGAGATGAGCTGACAGACATGGAGGTGGCCTTGCTAGTGGCCTATTTTCCGGGGTGGCTTCCTGTATTGACTGATGACGGTGGGAAGTCGGCTATCAACCGGAATTACGTGGCGTGGTATAACCCCGACCTCCTATCCATGAGCTTTGGTTATGATTTGGAGCCCCCATGTGGCTATGTTAGGCCTTGGGATGTGAGGAAGGCCTTTGGGTATACCATCCTAGAGGAGGCACAAAGGTGGCCGATACCGACAGAAGAATGGAGAAGGCCCTGGACATTATTGACGGGGGTGATGACAGTCGAGTATGCGCGATGGTGGTCGTGAGTGCGGTCGACGTGGTCGGAGTGGATGTCGCAGGTGCCGTCTGACAGGCAGCAGGTCGACGTCTTTGCCGATGATCAAGGACTGGGGCTGATATCAGCACAGGTTACGAGGCAATCAGACATGTCGATATTATTTACAGGTGTATCAGACTTGCCGGTGCCAGCACGCACGTCGCGGGTGCCGGGTGCTGGCAAGGGTCTCATTTCATTATTGAGGGTGGGTATGATGGAGAATGCACTGCAGGCAGGTGCGGGTTCATCGGTAGGGGGTAGACACAGGCCGAAGAGGCCGCGGGAGGTGATTGAGGAGTCGGACTCTGAGGTTAGTGCTACCCTTTGTTTTTGTTGCACAGTTGCTGATTATCATGTGGAGTGTGCTCTAAGCTTCTTCTCTTGTTCTCTTGTTTTTTTTTTTGACAGGGACTTGATGATGCGGAAGATGCCATTGATGTAGAGTCTGACGATATGGCGGCGTATGCTGAGGTCGTCACTGATGATACTGGGGAAATGGATGCTGAGGCAGCCGAGGAGGACAAGAAGGTAGATGTTGAGGCGACCGACGAGGTTGAGGAGATGGATGCCGAGGCGGACGATGAGTGTGAGCCGATGGATAGTGCGGTCGTTGAGGAGGCCGCGGTGGCGGAGCAGGCAGCAGCCTACATTGTGGAGCCGGTCAAGCCGGCCAGTCATCCGAGTCCATCGCCAGTATTAGTTGAGGAGGTGTTCGGTGGCCCGATGGGTCATACGTTCGAGGCAGATGATTGGTGGACTAGTAGAGAGCCGGATGTTCCGACGAGAACACACGACGGGTCGTGGGCTACACATGGGATGGTTAGAGACTTGTTGCCGCGACGGTAGGTACATGGCTCTCATGTCGTGGGGCCTATGATGGATACGTTGTCGGGATCAGCCGTAGATACGGGTGATGCTCTGTTGGCAATGCATGCTGCTACCTTTGGCGTGCGGTCAGCGGGTGACGGGGTGACAGGAGTGAGTGATGCTAGTGGCGGGTCTTCAGTCGAACAGGTGGATGGTGCACCATGGGAGGGTGTCGGATTGTCTGATGCGGTAGTCTGTCGGTTGGAGATGATCAGGGCGACACAGCCGCAGACGTTTGCTGGGCCTAGGACCATGCGTGGCACTGCATTGACGAGGGCGTTGCACGCCACACTCATGGATTGGTTGGCGACACTTGGTGCGGTGCCAGCCTCAGCTTGGACTCCAGAGGTCATATCTGATTTTATGTCGAAGCTCGAGCCTTTCGTATCATTTGGTTTCCAGTTAGACTGGTTGGCCGACTATATTAGAGCGAGGGGACAGAGTGCCGAGGCTATGGATGGACTGACCGCTATAGGGACTCAGGAGGTGGTTTGGCAGGGTCGCAGGCGAGTGCTTGATGGGGCATTGACAAATGTGACCCGGGAGGTAGCCGAGTTGCGGGTCCAACTTGCCGAGGCGGAGGCCTGATAGACAGAGATAGAGAGACAGCGGGCTGAGCTGGATGATAGATGGTCCGATTTACAGATGCAATGACGAGCTTTGGAGGCTTATACTTCTGATCCTATTGGTGCATTGCTTATTTCTTTATAATAGACGTTGTGTACTTTGTATTATTTTTTTTATTTTTTGTAGTTGGTCCGTAGTGGCCTGCAAACCTGTGACATGTACGCATTTTGTTGATATTGATATGACAGTCATATGGTTATTTTGTAGGGTTGGTTGTGAGATGAGGCTTAGTCGTTGATGTGCTTGTACGTCTGGCATGTGGTGTCTTTCCGTTGTGGTTCCCCCCTCCCCGCCCATAGCAAGTGACTTAGTGAATGACGTGTAAATAAAGTTGAGTAGACGATCTTTGCATTGATAGCAGTTAGGCCAAAATGCCATTACATGGGTAAAGTAAGCACTTGTAATAGTCAGCAAAAGTTACAAGTCATAAACAGGTGTGCATATACAAAAAGAAAGCTATGTGTGTAAATGCTCAAAGCTTTTGGCGGGCGGGGCTGGGGGGACAGGCCGCATTGGTCATGCATAATACTTCTTCAGATAGCGGCCGTTGATAGGGGTCATGGTTTGTCCATCTTCCATGTTGAGCAGGAGGTAGGAGCCGTTATCTCTGGCTTCATGTACTTGAAGTGGTCCTTCCCAATTTGGTGTGAACTTGGGGGCTGACATGTTGGCGTGCACATGTTTGGCGACCTGGAGAACTAGGTCGCCCTCGACAAATGTCCATGGCTTCACAGTCTTTCCGTATGCCTTAGTGAGCTGCTCGTGGTACTTCTTCATATGGCGTAAGGCATTGGCTCTTCTTTCATCCAGTCCTTCAAGGGCAGTCATTCTGGTTTCTTCTTCCTCAAGCCCACTGCTTAGGGAGAGTCTGGCTGATGCGACTGCAATCTCAGCTGGGACCACGCATTCGTTCGCGTAGACAAGGGAAAAGGGTGTGGCCTTTGTTGCTGTGTGCTTGGAGGTCCTATAAGCCCAAATTGCAAGGCTTAGTTTTTCAGACCATGAACTGCTTGCATCATGGACCATGCGTGACAAAACCAGCCATAAGGTCTTGTTAGAAGCTTTGGCTTGATCGTTCCCTTGTGGGTAGTAAGGGGTGGATGTAGCGCGGTTGATGTTGTATCCTTCCATGAAAGCTCAGACATCTCGGTTGATGAACGGAGAGCCGTTGTCAGATATGATGCACCGGGGAATACCAAAGCGGCAAATAATGTGATCGCGCAAGAATTTGGCAATGGCGCCCCCCGTGGCTCGTCGTAGAGGTACGGCTTCGACCCACTTTGTGAAACGTTCTGTGGCGACCATAATCCAAGCATGGCCTCGTGATGTGGGGTGAATGGGGCCTATGAGGTCGAGAGCCCAAGAGTGAAATGGCCATGGGGCTAAGATCATGCGGAGGTCGGACGCTGGTGTGTGCATTCTGTCAGCGTGTCTCTGGCAGGGTTGGCAGTGTCGGACATACGAGATCACGTCAAATTCCATAGTCGGCCAGTAGTATCCTAACCTCAGCAACTCCGCATACAGCTTCTGAGAGCCTTGATGCTCACCATAATCACCGTTGTGCACTTCGTTAACCACCTCAACCGCTTGGGTACCCTGCAAGCATCGCAGGGTGCGTCCCAAAATTCCCTTGCGAAATAACTCTCCTTCCGTTACAAAGTATTTGACCGACTTTCGTTTGATAGATCGCGCTGAGCTGCGGTCTAGTGGTAGGACTCCATGGGATAAGTACCGGATGAAAGGTTGGCGCCAGTCCCCTTCGACGTCAATGGCAAGAGCTTCTGCATTGTCTGGTGCATACAAGCACTCGGGACAGTCTCTTTGCATATCTGAGGCATCTTTGGCCATGGATGGCCAATGGAGGCCCATACGCTAGAGGCGACGGTATAGAGGGGGACCGTCGAGGCCACAACACTTCTGATGGCCAAGTCTGAGCTTATGCTTTATTTCTTCTGACGCCAAACATCTAGCGAGAGTGCCCCCGGGGCATCGCTTGTACAAGACATCCCCTAGCATTAAGTAGTCTGTGAGAGTAGATGCGAATACAACAGATGGTGCTTTAAGTTGGTCGATGATTGGCTGCCTCCAATCATCGGCGGTAGTGTCCCTCGGGATTAAGTTCATGGCTATGCAAGGTTTGGTCCTCTTGATGATGGTTAGCATTTGTTGTTCACCGTCGACTTCTATCTTTGACGCGATTGTGGCCAAGCTGTCCGTATGTCAGTTGTGGCACCTGTTGTGATGTTCATATTGTACATGGCCAAATCTTGCTTCCAAGTGTTGAACCAAGGCACGATAAGGTGCCAAGGCGGGCTCCTTGACCACAAACTCCCCATCAGCCTGCTTCATGATCAACTTCGAGTCTCCTTTCATGCATACTGACTTAGCCCCCATGCTGGTAGTCAACATAAGGCCAATGACGAGTGCCTCATACTCGGCTTTGTTGTTAGATACGAGGAACGCAAGCTTGAAGGATAAGGATGTGGTAACACCCTCTGGATTGCAAAGGACTACATCGGCACCCCCTTGGCGGAGGGGAGCTCCATTGGGGCCATTGGTGGTGGCTGAGCCATCAAACTCGAGCGTCCACAGTTCATCAATGTCGGAGATCAGATCCGTCTCCTCCCCAGGCAATTGGTCTAAGGTTAGTTCATATCGTTGGCGTGGGAAGAATGCCAAGAGGTCTGTGAGTGCTTGGCTCCGTAGAGCTGTAGGCTTCTTGATAGATAAGCCAAACTTAGCCAATAGCAGCAACCAACGGGTAAGTCGACCAGATAGGGTAGGGCGTGTGAGCATGTATCGGAGTGGATCAGCCCTGGTGACAAGTGTGATCTGGTGCGATAAGAAGTAGTGTCTGAATTTATGCGAGGCGTAGACCAAGGCTAAGCAATGCTCCTCGAGCTCAAAGTAATTGGCTTCGGGGCCCCTTATCGATCGACTAAGATAATAAATTGGGCGCTCCACTCCATCTACCTCTTGGGCAAGAAGGAGCAACTTGATGTGCGGGTACAACGGAGGGTTGTATATGACAGGGGTTTGTGGTGAGAGTTGTATATGGGCATGCTTGAGTGGGTGAGACATGTCCACTACCTGGCCGGTGGTTTGACGTTGTTCGGTTAGGTAAGGGTTCGGCTCCATCTCAATGGAGTCATGGGTTTCAGATGAACTTCGTGTCAGCATGGGCTGGTGGGCTGTGACAGGGTGAATCTGTTACAGTACGGGTCCAAGGTCTGCCTGAGGTCTTCGTGATGGCCTGACAGGACGAAGCACATCAGCTGCAGGAGGCGAAGATGTCGCAAGTCCTACGGCCAAAGGTTTAGATGATTGTGGCTGCGGTGGTCGCGGCACTGGGGCCTGAGCGACGTCAAGAGCCAACCCATGTCCGTGAGGTTGGACATGCACAAGGGTTTGTTGGGGGACCATCGCCTGCATGGATTTTTGCATTTCCATAATGACTGTCATAAGAGTAGCCTGCGAGTCCTGTAGGTTGGCTATAGCGGGCGTGAACTGTTGGATGGCCGCATTGACTGCAACTTATATGTCAGGTGCGAGGGCTAGTGGCTAGTCTTGGGGACGCATGGCACTAGTCCCCTCTTGTTCACCAAGTTGATGCTCCTCTTGCACGGTGCGGATGAGGCCTTGGCTGGTAGCCCTCGTAACACTTCGTCGTGGAGGCATGGTGCCTAAGTGTAGCGGACAGGCAGACTGCAGTACGATGCTCACTTCCCTAGCAGAGTCGCCAAAATGATGCCAAGGAAAGTGGGTTCGTACCTATGTGGAGGTGCCACAAAAGCTGCAGTCCGAATCAGCTTCCAAGTGTACAAAATGAGAGACAGCAAGGATGGAGTAAAGGCTAAGACCAAGGCTTCCCAGACAGGCCTTGAGGAGTGGCAGTGCTGCAGAGACGAGGCCGTGACAAACAGGGCTGGCAGTCGACAGTCCAAGTCAGGGTCCGAGTCGAGGTCCAATGTTACGGTCCAAAGTTATGTTTCTCTCACTAGAATCCAAGAGCTCCCAAATTCTAAAGTGAGAAAGTGATTTTGTAAGAATGAGTTCAAAAGTCTCTTTTTTGAGTTGTAAAGTTCACTATTTATAGGAAACAGTGTGCTTATGTCATAAAATGCCACATGTCATCCCCTGGGAGTGACAGGTCACCAGGAGGTCCCAAAATACCCGTTCTCTGTTGGACTGCCGGGCTAAGGGCTCTCTTCTCCAATTACCTACTGCCCACGATATAATCCCTGCCATGGCTCTATAAAATGAAAGAATTAAATTGAGCGAGAGCAAAAAAGGAAAACAATCATAGCCAGTTTCGTTCATTTACGGTCCCAGTTGAGACCATCCACTTTTCCACTACTCATAAATTCAAAATCAATACATGTATCTCTTTCATTTTCCAAAAACATTATCATGCTTACAACAAATGAATGTTCTTTGTCATCCACAACTTGATGCTTTATATAGATTATGTAACGACCCAGTCCATGGCCCCATAATAAGGGAATGTCTCCTTCAAAAAGGCTAACCAAGTAGGTGCTTAAGAGATCATGGATAGGGTCTTATAAGGGCAATCTCATACTATCCCACATCTGATGTGTGATATCACGATCTTCCTTTCTGTTGCGATGTGGGTTATCACAATCTTCCCTCTTTATTATTTAGCATCCTTGATAAGGCCCAATCACATATAGCCCATAACTCCCTCTCAACCCACATATCTTAACCATCTTCCTAGTTTAGCCAAATCATCAAGATTCTTCTTCTACTTCTCTCATCGACAACTTAGGCCTTCCACCAGACACTTCGAAAGTCTACAGAATTATTTGCCTAAGCTCAAATACCAACTTGTGACACCCTCAACCCTAGTGACATCACTAGGCTGAGTTATCAACCATAATCACTTTCAAAACCTTATGCTGAATACAGAGCACGACCCACATATCTTAACCATCCTTCTAGTTCAGCCAAATCATCAAGATTCTTCTTCTACTTCTCTCATCGACAGCTTAAGCCTTCCACCAGACACTTTGAAAGTCTATAGAATTATTTGCCTAAGCTCTGATACTAACTTGTGACACCCTCAACCCTAGTGACATCACCAGGCTAAGTTATCAACCATAATCACTTTCAAAACCTTGTGTTGAATACAGAGCAAATACATCCCTATACATCATTAATAGACGCTCCAAAATTTGTCCTTATAAAAAATTTCTTACAAACATATGTCATATTGCAGCGGAAGACGTTCAGGTCTTTAAACAACATGAATGGTTACAACCTAATATACGACGGTAGTTGTGTGACTCTCAACCTATCTCGTAACTCAATCTTTATCTCACAATTTCTAGCTTATCTTACCTCACACCACTGATCACTTTGCTCAACTTTTCTAGCTTGTTTCCTTTTCCTTTCCCTTTCTAGAGGGTTCTCCTTTATCAACCTTATAGCCTTCACAATACAACATAAAGGGATGAGCGCAAATTGCCCAGTAAAGACAACACGAGGAGTATCACGTACAAATGATTCAAGAGATTCGGAGGAATAATAATCATCTCAACAATAACAATGAATCAAGAGTTCCAATAATTTTCAACATCAGCATAATTGTCAAATGATGTTTTCTTTTGTCAGACTGAATGGCTTCAAGGTCCAACAAAACATCATATTGGCACCTTCTCATGGATAAGACTGACTGACTGACTATGCAAGTGAACACTAAAACAGAAAATTGAAAAGATAAACATCAACGAAATACAAGTCATTAAAATCATTAACATCAAAAGAAAATCAAATGCAATGCAACTCAAACACGACAGACTAGACTCGACTCGCGCGCCCTACATCCTCTTTGTTAGTGATCATATTTCACAGGCCATCCTCCACATATTGATGTCCCATTTTATGAGATGTTCATCTCAGTCTCAAGTAAATAGAAGAGACATTGTCAACAAGCAGGGAACTCATTTAGAGTGCTCTCCCTAACCACGTTACAGCCAAGCAACAAGACTTCATCAACAGGGCGGACTAACGAAAAATTTATTCCACCTTATGTCCCAATAACACAACTCAACAAGGAATACTGGATCAGAAGATCAACCGGTATTCGGATCTAACAACAAGAGTTCAATGTAACATCATCGATAGGGCGGACTTGGGAGAAGATTATCGCAAGCCCTCAACAACGTTCTTACGTAAGAGAAATGTCGACTACTAATAAGTGCTGACATTTCACAACAACACGCAACGACCTCAACAACAACATCATCAACGATAGGGCGGACTCGGGAAAAGTTTGTCACAAGTCCTCAATGGTGTTCTCAAAGAGAAGAAATATCGACTATCAATGACTGCCGACATCTCAAAACAACCACACGATAACCCCTACGTAACATCATCATCAACTTCGGGTATGCTAATCGAATCGAATCATAGCATACTAGGACACCCATTATCCTCGTTAAATTCCATCAACAGACGGACCAAGGGAATTTATTTTATCCTAAGTCTTCAACAGCACAATTCAAATATCCATATACCGGTCACAATGACTACCGGTGTCCAATCATAACGATAAGAATTCAACAACACGTCATCAACATGGCGTGCTAATCGAACAATGAATTAGCATATCAGAACCGCATTGTGCTTACCTGATTGGCTTATAGCCGAAGAAACTCGCAATCTCTACTCGTAACAAGCTGCATCATCTAGTCAAGTCATACTCTGCTCGTTAGTCATCATTCAACATATACGCACTACCAATTCTACCCCTTCTCATTTAATTATTTATAGCGTCTTACGACAGTTTGTTAATTCGATCCAATAATTGGATCCTTAACCTAACTTACCAACGCATTAGTAATAGCCACTATCTCATTATTTCAACGTATTAACACCATTTCTCACTTCTCACCACTCCGAATGCTGGATTACGTGCGTTCCTAAAATTTGGCGTCAGCATGAAAAATTACCAAAATACTCCCTAATGGCCGCTACAGCACCAACACCCCAAACTGCTTTAAAACTGCCTTTTAGATGTACTACAACATTTTTAGAACAAATAGTCCCTCAAAAAAAAATTAAGGAAAAAAAATTACCAAAACACTCTTAGCTTATGTGAAATTATCAAAATATACCCTGGGAGCCATTGTCTCAACAAACATCTCAAAACCCCTTAAAAATAACTTTTCGAATGACTTACACCCCTTTCCAGAACAACAGTCCTTCAAAACATTTTATAGAAAAATTTACCAAAATACCCCCTCTAGGCGGCAAATTAACGAAATGCTCCCGGGGGTTCACTATCACCACAACACCCCGAATCAGCTTCAAAACAACCTTTCAGGTGATTTACAACCCTTCCCAGACTAAAAAGTCCTTTGAAAAACTTTATCAGGGAAAATTACCAAAATACCCCTCTCTGGGTGACAAATTACCAAAATGCCCCCTGAGGGTTCTCAGCATCAGAAAAATCTCAAAAGTGCTTTAAAAAGCTATTTTAAGCCTCCTAAATTCATTCTTGAGCTAAAAATTATTTTACAAAATTTTTGCCAAAAAATTCTGAACCGGTGTTCAGACCGAGCGCTTAAAAGCCCTTTCGGCCAAAAATAGCTAACGACTTCAGAATGACCCGAAATCTTGAAAAATGGAACTTCCCAACATCCTAGGGTTCTCATAAAAGTTTCGCATGAAACGGCGCTAGTTTGATATTTTAAATTCCACTACAAAGTTTCAAAGTTCTCGCAACGACTAACCCTTTCCCAACCTCGAAAAAATCTGAAATGTTTTCACGATGTAGGTTTCCTAAAAATATCTTGGATGTCTTCTTTGCACTCTGGCTAAATATGACCATACTATTTTTAAAAAATTAAATTAAAACCTAGTTATTAAGGTTTCATCTCTAGCGACAATTATAAGTCACTATTTAGATTCAAACACACATTATCACACCTTGAACACACACACCAACCTTCTTCTTCCCAGAACCAGCAGTAGACCTTGTTTTACTCTTCCTTAATTTTCACATGGATTTCCATTTTTCTTTCACTTACATGTCCTAATTCTTTGCCTTCCATACTTTCAAGCTCCAAATCAATTCGGTTTATGTAATTACATCCAATTAAGCTCCAACAATTCGAGTTAAGTCTTCAAGGGTGAAGAACACACACTAAAACACACACCCACGCCACTGAAATCAACCCAATTCAAACCCTAATTCGTTTTTCCCCTTTCTTTGTTGTTGTAGGTCTTATATCCATGATTTTAACAAGATTTCATCATCATTCCTTCATCCCAATCAGATTATTCAACAGAATTTGAATGTAAATATATATATATATATATATATATATATATATATATATATATATATATATATATAACATATACATAAAAATACATTCAATTTCTACTAATTTGGTTCAAAATCATACCCCGTTAGGTTTTGGATTTCCCATTTCTTCTCTTCCTTCCCTTCATTTCCTTCTTCTTCCTTTTTTCTTCTTTTTTTTTCCTCCTTTCCTTGGTTCAAAATCATACCCCGTTAAGTTTTGATCACCAGACAGCTCGATTAAAGTCACAAATACAAATTCTAGAATTAGAAACAACTGACTGGAAAAATAAATACTTTAGCCTTCTTTGTGACTCGAAGCCAACACAACCCTCTATTTCCGGGGTTAAAGTAATAGCTAGTCTGGTTCTATAGGTGATCGGTAAAGACACAACAAATCCTGTGATGGCTAGTAACTTGCCAAAAGATACTGAAAATCCTTTAAACAGGGGAGAAACTGTTTCTAGTCCTGCTTCACAGGCTGCAGGTAAAGACATATCAAGTCCTGTTACAGTTGGCGGTTTATTAAAAATCGCTGAAAACCTTTGGATACGGGATAAAGTGTCCCTAGTCCAGTTCCACAGGTAACTGGTAAAGACAAATCAAACCCTGAGACCTCTGACAGTTTGGGAAAAAACGGAAAGCAGACCACAGAGACAGCACAAAGAGGCAAGAAGGAAAGCAGCTATAGACAATTATAAAAAAAACAAATTTTAGAAACAATTATTAATATGTTATATGAAGTGAATCTTCCTAAAGGCCCAAATATAGATCTTTAGGATGATTCAGTTTCTGGGACTCAAGACAAAGATAACAATTCCAGTTCAAGCTCCAGTCCTGCATAAACCTTTACTGGAAAAACAATACAGTCTTTGGATACATTGATAGATAAGACCATCTGGCAAACAATTGACAAACCATTTTCAACCTTACAAGACTAAGAGACAGTAGCCAGCTGCCAAGAAAACAAAAGACAGTAGCCAGTTGTAAAGAGAAAAAAGAAAGACGAAGACCCGTGAAGCAAAAGTTCAAGACAGCACATTATACAAACAACTTTGGCCAAAAATAGACAGCACCAAGGAAAAGAAGACAAAAGACAAAACAGCACTAAAGACTTTAGAAGACGCACTAAGGAAAAGAAGACAAAAGACTAGACAACACTGAAGACTTTGGAAGACAGCTGTTAAGCATTTTCTGCAACTTTACGACTTTTGTCAAGCATCTTTACTTTACTACTTTTATCATGTAATCTTTAGAGATATAGGACACGTGTAAAGAAGAAATACTGATGTAAATCCCTGTACATCCTTTTTCCCGCCTATAAATAGGCATTATGATTCATTTGTAAGTGATATAGCTAAAAATATCCCTCCAATCTACGGACGACACGTGGCAGTTATGACACGTAACCCATACTGGCTCATTACTAATATGGCATTTACCGAATCAATCACCGGGCAGAATCCTAAAAGAGGCTCTAACTCTATCAGTTCAGATTGACATGAGATCCTCTAGGATCCTAATTAGATTCTGATTAGAGTTGGTCAAAACCCAGTCCTACTAGGACTCCTCCTTCTACCACTATATAGAGGGGTCTGACCCCTCAGGTACAGACAAGTTCACACACAATCACACATTGTGTCTTACTGCTTCTTTAGAGTTCTACATCTCTGACTTAAGCATCAGAGCGTTCCCCCGCCAGAACCCCACCTGGCGGTCACTCCGTGTTCTCTTTTGCAGGCCTGATTTCTGGTGTGGTTCCCGATCCAGTTTTTAGCTGCAACAGACTGGCGCCATCCGTGGGACCACTACAGGGAACATGGCCAATCATTCTTCTTCTAGCGACTCTTCACATAGTCGTTCTCCACACCGTCACGCCCGAACGAGCAGCTCCCGTCGACTCAGTCGTGACCACCGTTCGACACCTTCACGTCGTCATGCCAATTATGTGGAATATGCACACATTAACGTCACATCTGCAACTTCCGAATCAGAAGGTAGACCTCGAAGAAATCACTCTCCAACGTCTACTCTGAAAAACGGGGACCTTCGTCATCGCCTGAACCGTAAGTTATTCAAAACACCCCATGCCGAACTTACAAAAGAGATCCATGAGCTAAAAGATGTCGTGAACACTCTTCAACAAAAGCTCGACATGGCAGTGGCTCCTCCATTCACTTACCATTCTCATCTTGACCCCGGCGATCTTCGTCTTTGTCTCACATCCAGATCAAGTTACGGCCGCAAATACAAATCAATGGCCGATCCAACTTACAATCACAAAGATAAAAGCGGAGATCACATAACCAGGAGTGGATCATGCTACCGTCGCGATTCTTCAGTCGAAGACAGTACCAACTCCTCTCCCGCACAGGCCGCCGAAGCTGAGATACTTCGACGATCTATCCACTGAAAGAAGAAGCCTGAGTTTTGTACTCTACGACGAGACTCTTGGAAGGTTGCCCCTAGATATCGTTATCCAGAACAATCTCCCCCGAGGGAAGAATCTGGATATCCGTTATCCGAGGCCATCGAGAAAGAAAAGTTGCCTCCCAATTTTTGAATGCCTCAATGTGACCTCTACGATGGGACTGGGGATCCAGGAGAACATGTTTACCAGTTTCAAACAAACATGCTACTCCTCCAGGTTTCAGACGCTGTCATGTGCAGAGCCTTTCCTACCACTCTAAGGAAAGCTGCACATGCATGGTTCAAATCTCTACAACCAAGGACAATCTACTCCTTTGGCCAATTATCGGATCTCTTTCAAAAGCACTTTGTAAGCAGTCACTCCCGAAGGAAGAACTCGGCGAGTCTGCTAAACATTGTGCAAGAGAAAATGAGTCTTTGGCATGTTTTCTCGGACGATTCAATGCAGCCACTTTGGAAATTGACAACTTGGACAAATCCGTGAAGTATACTGCATTCCTCCGAGGCCTTCAACCCACATCCAAGTTCGCTTTCTCTGTGAACAAAAGTCCTCCATGTAATATGAAAGCCCTTCTGGAGAAGGCTAACAAATATATTCAAGCAGAAGAATACCTGGAGACACACAGGGACCGACGTGGAGAAGGGAAACCGGAACAGAAGAAACGATCTCGAGAAGTAACTCCCCCAGAAGGAAAGTCAGCAAAACGTCCTAAACGTGATAAACGACGTCCAAAAGACACGTTTAATCTGACACCCCTCAATGCAAAGCCGTCGCAAATTCTTCACGAGATCAAAGACAACAAGGCTCTCCAGTGGCCAGACAGAATGAAATCCCGACCAAACAAGAGGAACAAAGATTTGTGGTGTCACTTTCACAACGATCATGGCCACACAACTAACAACTGCGGGTCGCTCAAACGAGCAATTGAGGCCCTTATCAAGCGTGGCCAGTTGAGAAAGTTTGTAGCTCCTTGAGACGGAAGACAACAAACACCACCGGCCATGGAAGAAAGAGAAGATCGAGAAGAGAATGCGGGTACGATCAACACTATATCCGGGGGAATAGCCGCAGGAGGTTCATTGGGTAAGGCTCGCAAAGCATACACCAGAGAGGTGTGCGTAACGAGCCCGCCCCCGAATAAGAAGCTAAAAACGGTACCCGCAGCGACGATCACCTTTTCCGATGATGATTCGAAGGGCATAAAAACCCCCCACGATGACCCATTAGTCATCACCATTAAAGCTGGGAACTTTGATGTCAAGCGTGTCTTGATTGATAACGGAAGTTCCGCAGAAATCTTATTCCACGATGCATTCAAGAAGATGAATATTCCAACGGACCGTCTACGAAAGATGGATACACCGTTGTATGGATTTTCCAATCATCCGGTTGCAGCCGTAGGGATCATCGCACTCCCAGTTGCGATTGGCACACCTCCGGCACAAGCCAACTTCATGCTTGATTTTGTGGTGGTAAAAGTCCCCTCAGCATACAATGCCATATTGGGACGACCAGTACTCAATCGGTTACAAGCGGTAATGTCAACTTATCACCTCAAGATGAAGTTCCCCATGGAACACGGGATTGGAGAGGTAAAAGGAGACCAAACTACGGCTCGTCAGTGCTACGTGACTTCATGTCGATCGAAGAACAAAGAAGCACTGATTATCGAAGACCTCCGGGAGGACACAAAGATGCAAAGAGGAGAACCTGTTGAAGATCTTGTGAGCATTGAAGTATATCCCGGAGACGAAAACAAAATGGTTCGCATAGGCTCAAATCTTAAGGAAGACACCAAGCTCGAGCTGGTGAACCTATTGAGATCCTATGCGGATATATTCGCATGGACAGCGGCAGACATGCGAAGAATTTTGAGCCAGAAAGACAGGAGAAGATTGAAGAAAAAGTAGATAAACTCTTGACTGCAAAATTCATTAAAGAGATCTACTACCCGGATTGGATCGCCAACGTTGTCATGGTTCCTAAACCCGGCGACAGATGGCAAATTTGTATTGATTACACTGACCTGAACAAAGCGTGTACGAAGGATAGCTACCCGCTTCCAAGAATCGACCTTCTGATCGATGCTACTTTAGGCCACGAATTGCTTAGTTTCATGGATGCATATTCTGGTTATAACCAGATCATGATGCAAGAGGATGATGTCCCAAAAACGTCGTTCATCATAGAAAGAGGGTTATATTATTATAAAGTAATGCCCTTTGGACTTAAGAACGCCAGGGCAACCTACCAGCGCCTGGTGAACATGATCTTTGTAGACCTGATCAGAAAGAACATGGAGGTCTATGTTGACGATATGCTCGTAAAGAGTGTAAAGTCTGAATTCCATGTGGAAGACTTGAGAGAAACTTTTGACATCCTTCAAAAGTATAGAATGAAGCTGAACCCGCTCAAATGCGCTTTCGGAGTTGAATCAGGGAAATTCTTGGGGTTTATTGTTTCTCAACGAGGAATTGAAGCAAACCCAGAAAAGATAAAAGCCATTCAAGCCATGACGCCTCCAAAAACCGTCAAACAAGTGCAAGAGTTAACAGGAAGGGTTGCAGCTTTGGGAAGGTTCATGGCACGATCAGCTGAATGATGCTCGCCATTCTTTAAAGCCATTAGAAAGGCAAAGAATTTAGTTTGGACGAACGATTGTCAGAAATCGTTCGAAGAGCTGAAAGCACACTTGAGTTCTCCGCCCCTACTTTCGAAACCATTCCCAGGAGAAGACTTATTGATATACCTCTCTGTCACCGAAGTTGTCGACAGCACTGTTTTGATCAGAGAGGAAGATGGGGTCCAGAAACCCATCTACTACGGCAGTAAGGTCTTACAAGATATGGAGATAAGATATCCGAAGATCGAAAAGATTGCCCTAGCCCTTATCATATCAGCTAGGCGTCTTCGACCATATTTTCAGTCTCATACCATTGTCGTTCTGACAGACCAACCACTCCGAAAGGTATTGATGAGCCCTAAGGCATCAGGAAGATTGGTAAACTGGTCTGTCGAGTTGGGAGAATTCGATCTCCAGTATAAACCTCGCACTGCAGTTAAAGTTCAAGCCCTAGCGGACTTTATTGTCGAGTGCACGTTACCCGAAGACCCACCTCAATTAGTGATCTCTGAGGTTACAGATCCTTGGAATCTTTATGTAGACAGTTCTTCAGCTGTTGGCAATAGTGGAGCTGGGATTATTCTTATAAGTCCAGAAGGTTTTACTATTGAGTACGCACTTCGTTTTAGGTTTGAAGCCTCAAATAACGAAGCCGAATATGAGGCTCTTCTCGCGGGAATAAGGCTAGCACATGCCTTAAAGGTGGACTCCCTATCAGTTCACAGCGATTCCCAACTGGTGGTCAATCATGTCTTGGGAGATTATGAGGCCAGAGACGAAAGAATGGCTCAATATCTCAACTTAGTTAAAACTTCAGCTGTGAAGTTTCTCAACTTCACCATTCGCCAAATCCCCCGAGACCAGAATACTCAAGCAGATACATTATCAAGACTCGCTTCCGCTGAAGAAACGGAGGCCCGACGCCCAGTATACCTTGAATTCCTCAACGATCGCAGTATCAGTTCTCATGATGAGATTGAAATCATAGATCAAGAACCCTGTTGGATGGACAGGATCATCAAATACCTGTCCACAGGCAAATTACCAAGTGAAAGACATGAGGCGAGGAACCTTCGTGTCAAAACTGCTAGGTATGCTTTAGTTGAAGGTACTCTATACAAGAAATCATTCAGCCTTCCTTACCTCAGATGTCTACGCCCATCAGAATCCCTATACGCATTACAAGAAGTACATGAAGGGATATGCGGTCAACATCTTGGGGGAAGGACGTTGGCGCAGAAAATCTTAAGGCAAGGATATTACTGGCCTACGATGCAGAAAGACGCCATCGAATTCACCCGAAGGTGCGACCAATGTCAGAAGTTTGCACCGCTTTCTCATACACCAGTTGCTCCATTAACTTCAATTGTTTCCCCCATCCCCTTTGCTGTATGGGGAATGGATCTACTAGGACCTTTTCCCATGGCATCGGGGCAACGATGGTTTGTGATTGTGGTAATAGACTACTTCACCAAATGGACCGAAGCAGAATCTCTAGCAACCATTACTTCAGCCAGGTGTGAAGACTTCTTTTGGAAAAACATCGTCTGTCGTTTTGGAGTGCCAAGAGCTTTGGTCGTTGATAACGGCAAACAGTTTGACAACAACAATTTTCGAACCTTTTGTTCGAACCTTTCGATCGATTTGAGGTTCACTTCAGTGGCTCATCCACAATCCAATGGTCAGACTGAAAACATGAATCGAAACATCTTACAAGGATTGAAGAAGAAGCTAAATGAAGCTAAAGGCGCATGGGTGGATGAACTCCCCAAAGTGTTGTGGGCCTATCGAACAACTCCACATTCGGTCACAGGAGAAATGCCTTTCTCGCTCTACTATGGTACCGAAGCGATGTTGCCAGTTGAGATAGGAGTCCCAACAATCTGGGCCTTACATTTCAGCGAATTAAACAACGATGTTGGACTCCGCACAAATCTTGACTTAGTGGAAGAGGCCCGAACTCAAGCCCATGTACGATCCGTTAACGTTAAACAACGAGTCGCACGATATTACAATCAGAGAGTCCGATCCAAGCAGTTTAACGAGGGAGATTTAGTCCTTCACAAATTGGAAGTCTCAAATCCAAAGGCAGCAACGGGAAAGTTATCTCCAAATTGGAAAGGACCCTACCGTGTGATAAAGGTGCTCAAGACGGGCGCTTATGCACTTGGCACACTTTCAGGAGAGTCTATCCCTCGCACTTGGAATGCTGAGAACTTGGGCAGATATTACCAGTAGTGTCTTGGCCCAAGCCAAAACACTTCCTTTTTTAGGGGATAAGGGGCTCCGACCTTGTCAGAACTCCAAGTGGTCTTTAGCAGATTTTGGGAATAAATGGGTTGTCCAGCAATCCAATGTAAACTTTTTCTCGAGCAATAAAGTTATGTTTCTCAGCATTGTTGTGATGTAAACTTAGCCAAAACATTCTGCCCGAACAGAGTGATGGCCGAGCCCCCTGCCCGAACAGAATGATCAATTTAGCCAAAACATTATGTCCGAACGGAGTGATGGCCGAACACCCTGCCCGAACAGAGTGATCAACTTAGCCAAAACATTATGTCCGAACAGAGTGGTGGCCGAACACCCTGCCCGAACAAAGTGATCAACTTAGCCAAAACATTCTGTCAGAACAGAGTGTTGGCCGAACACCCTGCCCGAACAGAGTGATCAACTTAGCCAAAACATTCTGTCCGAACAGAGTGTTGGCCGAACACCCTGCCCGAACAGAGTGATCAACTTAGCCAAAACATTCTGTCCGAATAGAGTGATGGCTGAACACCCTGCCTGAACAGAGTGATCAACTTAGCCAAAACATTCTGTCCGAACAGAGTGAGGGCCGAACACTCTGCCCGAACAGAGTGATCAATTTAGCCAAAACATTCTGTCCGAACAGAGTGAGGGCTGAACATTCTGTCCGAACAAAGTGTTTTGGCCGAACACTCTGTTCGAACAGAGTATATAACTCTTGGGTTTTATAAAATACAAGAGAAGGCCAAATGGATTAGCTACAGATCTAAGTCCGCGAAGAAACAAAAGTTAATGGGGGTATCGTCACTCTAACAAAGCTTTTAACTTCTTCGAAGTTTAGGCCGAGCGAGGGTGCTCGACTTCTTTGCCAACTCTTTAAGTGACGAATAAAAGGTTTGAGTCAAAGTAAACATTATTGATACTGTGTGAATAGTAAACACAAACCATAAGAAACACATAGTAAAGGATCAACATGAAATAAAAGATAAAGAGTTTTACAATAAAGCCCTTGAAAGGGCATTAAAATTCTATGTCTAGATAAACAACAAAGCCCAGATACAAGGGCTAAAATCTAGGGCTCGGGTGCATCACTAGACGGACCTTCCCCTGGAGGATGAGAAGCTGCGGCATCCCCCGCCTCTGAAGGCATAGCAGTCTCTGTAGATGGAGACGTCACCGCAGGCAGAATGAAATCCTCCAAGGGGATGTCAGGAAAGCGCTCGGCAAACATCTCATTGGCCTTTGTAAAGCCAAGATCATAGATCTCAAGGCCATCTTCAGTTCGCTTCTTCAGCCATTCATCCCCCGCATTTCCGTCCAAGAAGTCGCGGATGCCTTGGTCTCGAGCTTTGGTTACCTCTTCTGCCGCCTTTCTCTTTATTCGCTCCAGCCTCTTCTCCAGAGTGGCAATCTTAGCCAGATAATCTTCTTATCGATTACTCAGCTCTGCAGCACGATGAGTAGCTTCTTGCGCCTCCTTAATGGCATCCCTCTTCTGCTGAGCTTCCTCAGCGGCCACCTGCCTTGCCATCTCAAAGCGAGAAAGCATTTCAGACCCACTGGCATACATCTGCAATAAAGATTAGGACGATCAGCAAAATGGAGTCCGAAAGTAAATACAAGAGAAAACTAGAAGAAAGAATCTCACCGTATATACAGCCTGAGCAAAGGAACATGCAAAGGTCTCGTGAGTTTGGTTCTGAAATATTTCCTTGTCCCGAGGAAGAACTCCGTGAACAAGGTGTTGCTCTGAAATCTGACTATCTGGCATCCCAACATCATTGGAACGAAGAGTCCATCTGTGACGAAAGATGGGATCCTCTTTGACGGACACCTTCTCCACGATCTGCGGAGAGTGGCCGGGAGGGATAACCCTTGTCTTCTTTGGAGCAGGGGCAACTCTGTACTTGGCTGCTTTTCTCTCCTCTTCCCTTTGGCTTTCTGCAAGACACCAAGAAAACCTCTTTGCAGTGTTTTTCCACTTCCGCTGGCCATTTCTGCAAAGGAGTTGGCAATCAATACAAGAATACACATTGAAACAAAGACTGAAACCAAAAGCCTATTTAAAGCACACCTAGAGACGCGCTCTCAGCAGGAAATGTGCTAGAGATAGTAGGCACAAGAGGAGGGGTTACAGCTCTAGCTGGAACAAGAGTGCAAGGAATGATCCTCGCCCATTCTAGTTGTTGCTCTGATAAGGGTTCATCAATGGAAAGTCCGCCCCGAAGTTTGATGTGGCTAAGAATGTGTTTGGTAAGGTTATTTGGAGTAGGCTTGCCAGGGTTCTCAAAATCCTTACAGTAAGGATTCCACTCTCTGTCAAACGGAAGCTTCCCTTTATTAGAACGGCCAACGAAGAAGTATCTGGAGTGCCAACCTTTATTTGACTTTGGCCCCCCTTTCAGAAGTCGTTGCCTACTGTGAATATAGTACCATCCTGGACAATTGGCAACCCCCTTGACGAAACAGATTTTAAAGAATACTCTCATAAAATATGTTGTATCTGATTTGTAGCCTGAAGTCTGAACCAAATAAATGAGCCCGACAAGCTTCCTCCAGCCATTGGGAACAAGCTGACCTGGGGCCATGTGATAATGTTTGAAGAAACGAAGAGCAAAAGGGTGAAGAGGAAGTCTGTATCCAGATCTCACTTGCTCTTCGTATATCCCAGTTTCATACTTCGTTCCATAGTTGGCTGGTTCTTGCAAGCCAGGAAGACGAGCATACCAGCCTACGGGAAGAGGATATTCCCGGAGCAATTCCACCAAATCTTCAGTAGACATTTTACTCGACTTCTCGTCTACCGTATACCAAGGCCTAGGATTAGCCTCATCTTCGGCTTGATCCTTAACATCGCCTAAGGCGTTCTTGGCAGGCAAAGATGGGGATCGTTGGGAGGTTGAAGGCTGGAGAGGTTGAGAAGATGAGGGGCGTAGTGGTTCTGAGGATAAAGGTCGGAGAAGCTGTGGATTTGAAGTCCCAACTTCACTACTTGAAGTTGAAACTTGACCTGATCTTGATGATGAACTACTGTTAATGACTATATCCTCTTCAGGAGATAAAATCGAGACTGAGGACTCGGACATGTCTTCTAAACAAACTACAAAAACTTGAAATACTGAACAGAAAGAGGAGATGAAGAGAGACTTACTTAAAGTGAAGAATGCTTCCAAATGATTCGAGTGAGGTGAAAATGAAATGGAGATCTCCTTTTATAGAGAAAACCCCGAATAACCGTTTCTAGGGAATCGCAACGGTTCATCTACCACACACGTGTCACAAGCAGATGAGTAGAGAAACTTAAAACTCTCAATTCCCGCTCAAAGACATTAATGGAGTAGGAGACACGTGGAGGGAACCAAGGTAATGGCCGACAGAATCCTGCCCGAGCAGAATCGTGTCCGAACACTCTGCCCAAACAGAGTGACCGTGGCCGGACAGAATCCTGACCAAGCAGAATTGTGTCCGAACACTCTGTGCGTACAGAGTGACAACGGCCCAACAGAATCCCGTCCGAACACTCTACGCGTACAGAGTGACAACGGCCGAACAGAATCCTGTCCAAGCAGAATCTCGTCCGAACACTCTGCCCGAGCAGAGTGACAACGGCCGAACAAAATTCTGTCCGAACAGAATCCCGTCCGAACACTCTGCCCCGGCAAAGTGACAACGGCCGAGCAGAATTCTGTCCTAGCAGAATCCCGTCTGAACACTCTGCCCGAGCAGAGTGACAACGGCCGAGCAGAATTCTGTCTGAACATAATCCCATCCGAACACTCTACCAGTACAAAATGACCGTGGCCGAATAGAATCCTGCCCGAGCAGAATCGTGTCCAAACACTCTGCCAGAGCAGAGTGACCGTGGCCGAACAGAATCCTGCCCGAGCAGAATTGTGTCCGAACACTCTGCCAGAGCAGAGTGACCGTGGCCGAGCAGAATTCTGTCCGAATAGAATCCCGTCTGAACACTCTGCCCGAGCAGAGTGACAACGGCCGAGCAGAATTATGTCTGAACAGAATCCCGTCAGCACACTCTGCCCGAGCAGTATGACAACAGCCGAGCAGAATTCTGTCCGAACAGAATCCCGTCTGAACACTCTGCCCGAGCAGAGTGATAACGGCCCAGCAGAACTATGTCCAAACAGAATCATGCCCGAGCAGAACCCTGTCCGAACAGAATCATGCCCGAGCAGAATTCCATTCGAGCAGAACTCTGTCCGAACAGAATTCCATCCGAGCAGAACCATGTCCGAACAGATTCATGCCCGAGCAAAATTCCATCCGAGCAGAACTCTGTCCGAACAGAACCATGTCCGAGCAGAACCATGTCCGAACAGATTCATGCCCGAGCAGAATTCCATCCGAGCAGAACTCTGTCCGAACAGAACCATGTCCGAGCAGAATTCCATCCGAGCAGAACTCTGTCTGAACAGAACCATGTCCGAGCAGAGAACTCTTCAAATATTTGAAATGGGGGCAAACAGATCCGATCCTGCTTTTGGCATATTTCGCTATCACCAGTGGAAAAAGTGTGCTTCCACCCGCCTCAGTAAACGCTGGTAAAAGCAGGGGGCATATGATATAGCTAAAAATATCCCTCCAATCTACGGACGACGCGTGGCAGTTATGACACGTAACCCATACTGGCTCATTACTGATATGGCATTTACCGTATCAATCACCGGGCAGAATCCTAAAAGAGGCTCTGACTCTATCAGTTCAGATTGACATGAGATCCTCTAGGATCCTAATTAGATTCTGATTAGAGTTGGTCAAAGCCCAGTTCTACTAGGACTCCTCCTTCTACCACTATATAAAGGGGTCTAACCCCTCAGGTACAGACAAGTTCACACACAATCACACATTGTGTCTTACTGCTTCTTCAGAATTTTACATCTCTGACTTAAGCATCGGAGCGTTCCCCCGCCGGAACCCCACCCGACGGTCACTCCGTGTTCTCTTTTGCAGGCCTGATTCTGGTGTGGTTCCAGATCCAGTTTTTAGCTGCAACAGTAAGTATCAAAGAAAAATTCATAGAAAAATCTTCAAAGAAATATTCCAAAGTCTGTTGAAGTCTTTCAAAACTCTCAACATTCTCTTGTTCATGATCTCTCTCTGCTGAAGTCTGTCAAAACTATCCTTGAAGCTCTCATCTATACACCAGTAAGATTTTCTACGCTTTACTAAGCTGTTTAGTTATTTTGGGGTGAAAATCCTCATGTGGTGAAAAGTTTCTATGAATTGAAAGAAAAAATCTCAAAAATCAACATGACAAAGGGCAGTTAAATATAGACAAGATTTAGAGGCCTTATGACATTTATAATTTAAGAAAGACTCTATTCTTGTTGTTTTTCAAAATGATTATGCTTATCTTGGACCATTAGCTAGATTTTATCAATTATGCTTTCAAAGAACTTTCATAATTATCTTAAGGATTTAAACAAAAGTGGGAGCGAGTCGTTTAGGGTTAGTTGCTAAGTAATGGTTTTTGAAAACCCGCAAACTAACGCATGTCCTGAGTTTTTTCTAAAAGAAAACCCTGATAAGTTCAACCCAACATCCTGAGATTTTATCTAGTTATACGTCTTACCCAGCATCCTGAAGTTTTGAAAACCCAACTGAAACCCAGACTCTCTCTATTTCTAGTTTTTCTATATTTTCTCTAAATCTGCTCTCTATTCAGCTGTTTTTTTATCATCTTTGATATGTTATTCTTTCACCAGAAAAGGTTTTGGTCTAACCGGAGACCTTTTTCCGGCCAACCCCCGTCTTTTTGTATCAGAGCCTTAAATTTTTTTAACTTGAGATTCTAATGAGATATTTATCTAGTAAAGGAGAAGATTTGAGTAACCCAGAGTAAGTAACCCCTTTCTACCAAGATTATAAGCAATCTTACTTATTACTGTAGTTATACTGATAATATGGAGGAATATGATGCTAATAGTTTAGAATTTAGAAATTTCTACACTGCTTTACATTTAATAAACTATACAAATATTAGAATCAGAGTTTATATAAATTCAAACATTATAAGACCGATTCGAAGTCCATTTTTAAGATATACATGTGAATTCCTTCTATTAGATGACTTGTTAGAAACTGTTAATCCGTATCTTAGACAACTATTAGTTTACCTTACATGCATAATAAATGTAGACAATAATACTGGTTATTATGATCAAATATTAAGGTCAAACAATACAATCAATACATATAGAAATTAATGGATAACAGAAGTCCAAGACCAGGCACTTATGAAGCACCTTTTAATTTTGAAGAAATGATTAATGATTTTAATATCAGTCCGCAAACAACTTCAAATATTTTAGACACTTTTAATAATTTTTTCACTACCATAGAAACAATTGATTTCACAAACAATAAAATAAAACATTTTATAAACATAGATTCTATTACTTTAGTATATAATCCATTATCTTTTTATATTAGATATTTTTAGATATAGATGAATTAATAAATGATTTTGATATCTTCTTTCAACATCTTATAGGCTTCTATATACATCTTACAGATCAGCACAATAATGCACTCTATTACAGTGAATTTCATATACGAATTAGACAAAGAGAAGAACAAACTTCTCTAGAATC